>VWPU01006193.1:0-13664 GCA_013398955.1 Callaeas wilsoni
GAAGAACTCAAACCCCTACAGGGATCACTGTCCCCTTTTTCCTAGCCTCCCGTTCCAGAGACCACCAGGCCACCCCAGGTCAGGTGCCCTGACCCTGCACTGGGCAGACCTGCACCATGTGTTGCACTGTCCTGCCCTAAAAAGCAAGGGCTTCAGAGCATCCATGGGCTTAAACTTAAGGATATGGTGAGGCAACTTCTTGTTCCAGGGCAGGCAAAAAAAGAAACCTGCAAAACATGGAGGACTTCTTTTAACTTCATAGAGGTTCTTCAGACTGATGTTCTGGTGAAGCCAAGCCAGTGACAAAAACTCCTCCAGACCTCAGAGAGGCTGGATTTCCCTGGAAGTGCTCAACTTAAGCTTAGCAGGGAGAGGTGTAGGACAGCAGATAGCAAGGGACAATATGCTGATTGCATTGCTTTGCTGAATGAGGGCTACAAAAAGCTGAATGGGGACCAGAGCTTCTCTTAAGAGAGCTTAAGGACTGGCCTTGGCACAGTGAGTAGAAGATGAACTCTTGTACTCTCTAGTGCCCACCAAAGTCTGTCATTCTCTTCCTCAGCTGGACAGCGGAGAGAAAATAAAATGAAAGGCTCATATGTTAGGATAACATCAGGGAGAGATCACTTGCCAATTACTATTATGGGTGAAAAAGAGTAGAAAAAGGAGAAGTAAAACTAAATCTTAAAAACACCTTCACCCTACACCTCCCTTCTTCCCGATCTTAACTTTATTTCTGATCCTCTAACTCCTCCTTGCAATGACACAGAGGGATGGGGAATGGGGGTTATAGTCCGTTCATCACATGTTGTTTCTGCAGCTGCTTCCTCCTCAGGGGAGGACTCCTCACACTCTTTCCTTGTTCCAAATATGGGATCCCTCCCACATGACACAGTCCTCCACAAGCTTCTTCCAATGTGAGTCCTTCCCGTGAGCTATATGCCTGCTTCAGGGGAGGTCCCCTGCAGGATCACAAATCCTGCCAGAAAACCTGCTCCAGTGTGGGCTCCTCTCTCATGGAGCCACAGGTCTTGCCAGGAGCCTGTTCCAGTATGGGCTTCCCATGGGGTAACTTCCACCTTTGGAGATCTGGCTGCTCCAGCATGGGGTCCTCCAGAGACTGCAGGTGGATCTCTGCTTCACCGTGGACCTCCATGGGCTGCAGGGGCACAGCTGCCTCCCCATGGTCTGCACCCAGGGCTGCAGGGGAATCTCTGCTCTGGCACTTGGAGCACCTCCTGCCCTTCCTTCTGCACTGACCTGGGCAGCTACAGGGCTGTTTCTGCCATGTTTTCGCATTCCTCTCTTCTCTGCTGCAATTTGCTTCTGTGCAGTAACTTTCTTTTCCTTCTTAACTATGTTGTTCCAGAGGTGCTGCCACCATCACTGATGGGCCCATCCTTGGCCAGCAGAGGGTCCTTCTTGGAGCTGACTGGCATTGGCTCTGTCAGACATGGGCAAAGCTTCTGGCAGCTTCTCACAGAAATCATCCCTGTAGCCCCCTGCTACCAAAACCAGGTCATGCAAAACCAATACAGACAGAAAGGGCAGGACTGGTGGAATTTCCTGTAAATCAAGCAGCTTGTAGATGGGGGCTCCCAGCACAGTCTGTTAGCTCAGTGGTTTGAAAGAGAGACTCTGAGACAGAAGGACTTGCTTACAGAATTGCATCTTTGATATTCCTGGAACATTTTCTTGTCCTGTGGCAGGAAATGTTTGCAAGGTTTTCTGCTCTGTAAAGACATATGTGTTACTGTGCAGACTGAACCAGCCTGCTGTGCTCTAACCACTTCAGCCATGCACACAAACACACTCGGAAAGCTCGATTTTACCTTAGTCTGCAAAACAGTCTGTTCTAGACATGGTAAATACTGAGTTCTTGTCTCCTTATTTATTCTGGTAATAGCACAGAAGGTCTGGGGAACAACGTGACACCAGATGTATTCTAACCTCTTTGACCTCTTTGCAAAGTGGCTGCACTGTCCTGGTGCCACTACACTTTGTGCTGATAGAACCATTCTATCTGTGTAAAGGAGGCAGTGACTGATGGCCACCGGGTGGCACACAGAGCCAGACCCAGGCAAACGGGATAAAACAGGGAAAGCAATTTTGTTTCAGCTTTCTAACAGTGGGACGGGAATACTAGAGTTGCCTCAGGAGCAAAACAAACAATCAAGTGCTAATGGGAGAAACTGTAATCATGGAAATGTTTGGGTTGGAAAGGATCTTGACCATCCAGTCCAACCCCCTGCCATGGGCAGTGACATCTTTCACTAGATCAGGTTGCTCAAAGTCCCTTCCGACTTGATGCTGAACACATTTCAGTCTCAGATCAGAAACCATGTTTCATGTACTTTTCCAAACTCAAACCTAGAAGATTTATGTACTCTTAGAAGTGTTCACCTCACCCACATGGCTATGGACCACTTGAGTAGTGAGTTTTACTTTTGAGCAAAGAACTATGAAGAATAGCACAAACTTTTATGCCCCAAATCTTATTTGAGACTTGCTTTGTTCTTCACTGAAATAATCTCCCTCCCTTTCCTCAGTGCACTTTTACCTTTTTGATGTTCCCAACTTTTAATTCTTTTTCCTCTATCTTCATGCTTGGAGAAGCAGTGGTGTCTTGTTCTCATGCCAGGATTAGGCATCTTCTTCCTCTCACAGGAGCATTATGAATATGAAATTTATAATCCACGTAAGTACAACTACAGATGTGCTTCATAAGTATAAATAAGACTAAAGTGTCCATCTTGCTACAACTGGCTTTTGGTTGAGAGTGTTAATACTGGATATAAGGTAAATAACTTGTATTTCAGTCTTTAAGAGTTATAAGGCAATCTAGAAAGTCAGGAAGTTGCTTTAATGTACTAAGAGATGGAAAAGCAGAGAGGTTATGGGGAAGACCATGGTGAATAGAAACGACAACTTAATATCAATAGAGCCTGACAGCAGAGTGTGGACAGTAATGGTGATCAGTTAAATGCCATGATCTCAGTGGGAGCAATTAAGTATCTATCAGAGATATTAAATATAGGCTAGAAAAACAGCAATCAATCTGAGTGAAAGCAAGCTGCTGGTGTGCATACAGGATGAAGAGAATTTCTGAAGATGACATAGAAAGTCAGCTGTGTCCCTAAGTCTCTCCCAAGCAGATCTCAGACATTCTCTGTATAAAGTGAATGTAAATGAGCACGTTTTGGGAACCGCGTGCCAGAAATAAATGTCACACAGCTGTCACTACTTACAGCAAATGTTCTGAGTTTTGCAAACTATTCCCCTGACAGTACTAGGTGGATGGGGAGCCTTCCCAAACACGTAAATTATGAGAGATTTAGAGTGATAACATTTTCCATACATTATAAAATTTTCATGTTTACCAGAATCTAAAAAAAATTTTTAGTCTCAGAACTCCAGTTCTGTTATACCTGTAAATATCACAGAAACAGTTTCCACTTTCAAAGTGAAAATGATAAAGATTTTCCTAGGAATACTAAAGAAGATTAATAGCTACTGTCTCCGGTGTGCTTTGTTTTGTGTATTCCTCTTGCTGCTGCAATTAAGGATTTCTTGTCATTATTACTTTCTGTGTGTCACTATGGTTTTCTATAATTTATTGTGGAGAAAAGAGGGGAAGAAATTTCATTCATTATTACAAATCTCTTTTAGGTGTGTTAATGTGCTTTATACAAAGTGATTATGCTGACAACATCAGCATTTGGACCCTAATTTATTATGCAAATAACTTGCTCTGCCTTAACTAGTGTATGTCCTCTTGGGGCAGAATCAGAATTGCATTGCTTGGCCAAACTTTCTGAAAGACCATGCCTGACATCTCAAGTGGCTGCAAATGAAATATTTTCCTTCTCTCACCTGCTGCTTTAACAGATATTTGCTACAGAGATGCTTGTTGAATGCAGACAGCTCGTTCCTGTGCCTGATGGTGCTCTCATCCACAAGCTAGATACAAATTTCTCAGCCCAGCCACCTCACTGAACTGTAAAAGACACCTGTGTTGAAGCCTACAACTCAGGTCAACAGCAAGACCCTGGATTGTTTTATATCTGGCTGATATAATTTTGTACAGTATTCCTGTCATATTTCTGCACTTGCAGCAAGCCACAACTGGTGTGCAAATACTGTAAAATTCTCAGAAGCCTTGCAAGTATTTTAAGCTATTTTAAAGGTATCCTTGTTTAAATTCTTCTAACCTGTGACTTTGTCATAGTATCAAATATCTGATATTGTGAGTCAACTCTTTAAACTGGACATTTTACCTGTCAACCATAGCTGTGGCTTTGAAGGATAACACAAGGAGGAAGCTAGAGACAATGCAGGGGGTTTCCTTGCCCCCTCTGTTTCTTCTTCCCTTCATTTCCAGTAAATAAGGTGGTCTAATAATTTTATTTTAGGACTTTATCTAAAGCATCCTGGGAATTGATGCAGAGTTGCCCCTCTGCCTCCTGTGAGCTCTGGATCAGGCTCTGAGGTAGGTGGCTTAGCCCGCCTTAGGCTGGGAATACCTGGTCTGATGCAGCATGACAGAGGGGGCGTGGTGCTTGGAGGTCTGAGGGCATCAGGACCTCCCAGTAGGCAGCCCCTCCATGTAGGCAGCTCTATGGAGGTACATCTGGGCATTGACTGGATCAGGGATGCAGAGAGAGAGCTCTGACATGAAACTCTTCTCTACCCCTTAAGCAGGCTATGCCTGTGCTTTACCATAACAAAAGAGCAACCACAATGAGATTGGTACTTGTTCTTTGATTTTATGAAAGCAGTGGCAGGAAATTTCCAATTCAAAAACAAATAAGGTGGAGAGATATGTCACTGCAATATCAGTAATTAATTTTCTCCTTGCAATGCAGAAATGCTCTGTATTATTACTTTAACATGATGGCAAGCTTACTTTTGTTAAAAAAACAATGCCCTTTATCTAAAAAAAAATAAAAAGAAACCCAATCTTCGGTCACAACAATCGACTATGTAAATGTATTTATTCTTAGCTATGTCTTTGTCTTATATTCCTACTGAAATATAATTAAAAGGAAAACTATTGAACCAAAGCACAAGACAGTAGAATAAATTAATGTGAAATATATATTTTTATAAATGATTTGTGCTTCTTCATGTGATGTCTTATTCAGACTCTAGATCAAAACTGAAACTGTGATTCCAAGGCCTAGAGAGAGTTTAGAAATTACTAACAATAAAGGTATCTCATAGTGTGTTGCTGAGCCATCCTGTCTCCTCAGATAGTTCATCTTTGATGCCTTGTTCAGAGCAGAAGATGAAGCAGCACGTTTCTTCTCACATTCAACTGCTCAAACACACATCAGTCCTTAATGTTAGACTTCTCATACACTTGGATGAGTTCGAAGTATAAACTTGCAACCAGGGAACTGCTAAAGCACCAGTCTCAGGGAGGCAGAGTCCTTTACAGTATGCTGCAGCTCTCTCTGGCAATCATTCAAGTTACAATCTGGCAATATCTGAAGCTCTGTTAGAACAACTACAGCGAATCCTACATTCCTGCTATTAGAAGGCAAATCCTGCCTTCAGTTCCAATTTCGAAGTTCCCCAGCTTTTCACACTACGTTATTCTTCTAGTTAAAAACGGCGAGGATAAGAAACAGAGGAGAGGTTGTTAATTTTTTTTTTCTGCTTGCCTCTTGCTTAGTTTCCAAAAGTGATTTGCACAGTACATAGTCTTATACATTCCCCCGTTCTCTCTAAATCTACCAACACAAATCTGCTGGTTTTTCCCCCTCTTTCTTCCTTTGCAAATCAATTTTTTGTGCACAACAACTGTTTTTGAGGACTCGTTTGTGTGTGCCATCCATCTTTTCACCTTTATTTATGTACATATTTCCTCTCTGGTCTCATGGCCTCCGAATTCTCACCCACATTAGATTTCCTAATTTACCAATACAGAAATAACTCCTTGACTCATAAGTAATGCCAAGCTTGAGTCCTTGAAAATCCTAAGACTTTATATTTCCCATTCAAATCCTCTCCTCAGGTTATTTACCTCTGGGCCTCTTATAGGCATCTCAGGCTGGGAAATTTTGACATAAAGCCCTTTAGTAAGTAGCCCATCTGGTAAATTGCCTGATGCTGATTTTAATTTATCATAAGAACCAGTTCTTAATGGTTTCGACATGACCCTTTTGTTAAGGGGTAATGCCCTTCAAGAGAGCTTGGTTTCTTTGAGGAATGCTTCCTGTCCTTTTTTTTTTAATTATTGCCATTGTAATGATTTCTGCTGCATGTACTCACTTCACATCTCACTTTCCTCACTCTTCATCCCATATTCTGAGGAAGGTTCAGAGGGTGTTTTACTTAGAATTCATCAATGCTTCTCACCAAGCTACCACAATGACAGGATATATTTCCTCTGGCCCAGCTGTTGAGTATTAAGAATACACTAAAAAAAAAAAAGTTTATTCATCGTGCGTTATCCTTGGGTCTCAGGCTTTCTTGGGTCTCAGGCTTTACGTGACAAGGATATAAATTAGAAGGTGTTCTGCAGTAAAAAACATTTGGACCAATTCCTTTTAATGAAGAAATGCTGATTATGGAGATGTAGCTTATCTGTATGCTTTAAATTAGAGGAATCACTGAGATTAATCACTGTTTCTTTCTGTTGCTATCTCACAGATTAAATAAACACAATTCTGCAATCTCTGGTGCTGTTCCCGTTCTCTCTCACTTCTGTTACAAAACCTGACAGACATGGATGCAGCATGCAGGCCACAGTTAGATTTATCACTCCAATATCCCTGGTAGGAGGTTTGTTAGGATGGCCTCACCTTTGTTCTTTCCAAATAATCCTCTCAGTTGAGTCAATCCACTTGTTTAGACTAACATGCCAAGTAGTCTCTTGGGAGAACAGGCAGGAGGAAACATAGGGTCAAAAATCACTTCTTGCCCATCTTCCCTGTATAAAAAATGCTTGGCTTTACAAGGCATAAAGACTTTATAATAAGACATTATTCCTGTGTGACCAATCCCTTTCTGAATCCACCATCTTGGTAGGACACCCTGCAGGGATGTGTTTCTATCTTGGCTATGTCAGCAGCTCCCTAAGATGCTTCTGACAGGCAGGGTGAGGGCTTGAAACCATATCATAGGGCAATATAAAATGGAACTTGACTATGGGAGATACTATGGTCTCTCCCATTCTGAAACTTCTTGGACAGAAGAGCCCAAAAAGCACACAAAAGGAAATCCAGTGTCCTCCCTTGGTGGTATCCAGCACAGTGGCATATGCTTGGAGATATGCTTGCTTGGTGTAGCCCGCGTCTTAGCATCAACAGGGGCCTGGAGGGGCCTTTGTGCTTCAAAATGAGGTGAGTGGCAAGACAAGCTAGTAGTGTCACACTTGTCAGAGGGCTTCCTGTCAAGAAAAGTGACAAAGACAGTGACTTGGGATGTCAGGCATATTACTCAGTATTTACAGCTATTTCTGGGTCAAGGGCTAAGACAAGAATTGGATATGAAATTGCCCTTCCCTCTAAACACAGTAGTGTAACACAAAGAAGAATGAAAAGCAATTTCAGGAATTGTGGGGTGTAAATTGGAGAGGAGTAAATTGTTCAAGTTGCTGCTGAAAGAGACAATTATGAACACTCTCTGTGGCAGTCAAATTCTCTGTACAATTATTGTCATGGTGCTGTAGTGCTTTGGAGCCCTTTCCATAGTGCAAGACCTCACTGGTCTCAACAGTTTTTTCCCACGAGTGTTCACCTTTTCATTAGGAAAAGACATGCTCCCAATGTCTTTTTTTGATTCTCTATATTGCAGTGAAAGGAGGAGACTTTCCTGCAATACTCCTGCAATACTGCAGCTCCCTTCAGTTTGCTGTGTGCTGCCCAGGCGAACGTGCATTGGACTGAGCTACAGCACTGCAGGAAAAAAGGACAAAGACAGCCCCGAGGTCTCAGAAGCAGCCAGAGGCTGTGGTTACTCAGTACAGGGCCTTCAACAAGTTTAAGGTATTGCTGCTCTTGTAGCAAATGGGCTGATACAACTCCTTGTGGGACTATGCTATAATGGGGCCTCTGGAGCTGGCCTACCTTTAAGAACCAAAAATATGCTTTAATCTCACTTAAAACCAAAACCAACCCATTGCACTGCATTGAAACTCTGTCTAAGAGTTTCTATTAGTTACTATTGCACTGGTCTGATGGATATGGACTGATGAATGAAAGCCTCAGGGCTTTAATCCCTGCCCCAGCCAGGTGATGGTGAGTCAGTATTTGTGTCTCGCTTTCAAAGTAGCTGATCTGAAGCTCCCTGACATGTGCAGCTCTGGATCTCTTTAAGATGAGCAGGCACCAGAAGAAGATGTAGTCATTTCTCCCAAAAGGTGTGTTACCAGTCTCAACAAATCATGGACAGGATGAGTGTTACCCCTGATGTGAGTTTCCTGCCTGATAAAAATGTTTTCAACTTCTCAAAGGAAAATAACCTCAAACAAACAAAGCATGTAAAAGCTCCCCAAGAAATGAACTGAATGAGTTCTTTTACATGTGTAATAGCTACCTCACAAAATGTATATTAGCAGAATAATAGAATCACCTAGG
The DNA here is from genome assembly GCA_013398955.1 of Callaeas wilsoni. NCBI lineage: Eukaryota > Metazoa > Chordata > Aves > Passeriformes > Callaeidae > Callaeas > Callaeas wilsoni. The sequence continues at coordinate 8,586 of VWPU01006193.1, forward strand.
CTGGAAACGACCTCTAATCTAAGATCAACAAGTCCAACCACTAACCCAGAACTGCCAAGCTTTCACCAGAGAATTTCCCAGATTAAGGTTTCACTTTATCACAGTCATGAAACTTGGGTGGGGAGAGGGCAAATGGATGTTTCTAAACCCCATCCCCCTGGTCTGCTGAACTACAGCCAAAATTATCATCTCTTTTCAAAGAAGCTGAGGAAATTAACAAAATAACTACTGCTCAGGGGCAGGCAACTTGCAATTTGGTATTGAATATGGAACAATGGGTGAATCATTCTTTGATCCACCACAGCTCCTCATTTGTTCTCACTGCAAGCTGAGCTCTCCTTTCCAAGCGAGGCTGTCAGGAGCCTCAATGTCACTGGGGCTCTTTTGTTGCTGCCAGGAGCACTCTTCTTGATGGACAGTAGAAAATCGTCTGGTTTTTCAATTCAGGCACTCACTGCACGATTCAGGCGCTCACTGCACAATTCAGGCAAGAGCAACTAATAACTTGGGCATTGCTGCTGCATTGATTTTTGAGTGAGACGGTCTATCATTTTATGGCACTGAATTTAGACACTGTTGCTTTAATTTTCTCCTGAGTAAACGTAATGAAATTTCTATGAAAGAAATATGCTTTTCCCTGTAATTGCATCATTCTTTGTTTGAGATTTTTTCCCCTGCAATTTCTCCAAGGACTGACATTTTTATTCCTGAGACAAGACAATGAAAATTCCCATCTGAGTCTAAGTAATCCCTCAGAACTGAATGTAAAGGACTGCTCGACAGTACCAATGGCAACTAAAAACTAGGTGGTTTTAAAAATGAACAGAATGCAAATTAACTGAAACTAACTACATTTTGACAGGGGCATGTCTCCTTTCTGTCCTCTTACCAGCATCTTACTGGATATTGTTTTTCTTTAGTATGAGGACTTCACAATCTGTTGTTATAACTGAGATAAGAAATTCTCTCCAGCATCACTGTGGAAAAACATTTTGTATTCTCAGAGTAAAAGAACTCCTTTTCCCTTACTGAAACATTGCCTCTTGTTTAAAGAAAACTGTGCAGGATCACACTGAGTGGAGAGGATTTTTTTTTTAACCTTTTTGAAATAAAAATAAAACATCAAGCTGAGAGTTGAAGGCAAGCAGTGAAAGTTAGAAGCATGGAGGTTGAAAGTTAGAAGCATGGAGGTTTATAACACAGGTCAGTTGGAGAGTCACCAGTTTGTTTCAGAGAAAGTGTAAAATGTGCCATTAAATGGAAAATAATGCTTCACTATCTAGGTCAGTTCCTCCCCGAAGGAGTTAATCAAAAATCAGTATCTCCAAGGCATTATTGTTTTATTAGCCTATTTAATTTGGGCACTGAGAGTGAGACAACTGAACAGAGGTGCACAGCTGACCATTAAAAGTGGTATACCAAGAACTAGTCCTCTAGGCTCACTGAAGATTTCTGAACATGCCAAGAGCTCTCAGACATACTAATATCTTGAAAGAAATAAGGCTGAACTTTAATTTTCATCTGCTTCCTTTGAGAAAATGCTTTTCTTGAATGAGAAGAGGAAATGAAACTAAATTATGTCACCACTTCCTTAACTGCTGACTTCAAAATTAAAGGCAGCTCTCAGAAACAACTTTCTAGGCTTTACTGTTCTTCAGTTTTTGAGATTCTAGAGTGTATTTGCATCATAGTTTCTTTCCTAAAACCAGGAGTATTAGAAAATGGTTTTAAACTAAACTTTACAGAACCACCCTATTAATGACATGGAGGGTTACAGGTATGAAGAAGAGCACCTAATACTGCAAGCGCTCACCCTGTGCTTTGAATCCTCTTCTTTGTCTGTAACTTTCTGCTGTAGAATACACATTCCCCGTTCTCACTCCCAAATTGTCCCTATCTGTCACTATTCATGCTATGCCACAGTTCCCAGACTTTCTGTTCTCATTTTCAAATACTTCCTAAACGGATTCAGTCACAAGTAGTCGGCTCAGCTCATGGACTATCAATTTCCTGTTTAGATTTAATACAAATCTATTAATCCCATATGCCTGGCTGTGTGCTGAGTGCGTTAGCATCCACTTGAGATACTCTGCTGGCTGCCTGGAACAAGTGGTTGCACGGGGATGGAAAGAAACCAATTTTTTGGTGAGAAGAGCACATCACAATCAGAGAAGAGGCTTTCCTTAATGGGCCAAACATGCTCTTTTCTTGCTTCTCCTCTCTCAAGCAGTGTACTTTGCTGCATACAGCTAAGGACTGAAAGTAGCATTAGTCAATCCTGCTGGAACATCTTCTGTATCCATCTGTTTGCTCTGTAAATGGCTCCCTGAAGAGGGTTCACATGCTGCTTTTCTAAATGGTGCCTACGAAAGTCTATCAGTTATCATTCTACACCTAGTGGTGATCTACAACAGGTTTTTCTTGAGATGCTGTTAACTGTCGGCATAAATTGAACAAATATGCAAATTCAATTTACACATTTAATACCACCATGGAGATGATGATTAAATTACTGTTATCACTTTGAAAACATACTGTCCCATGCAAACAGCTAACAAATTACCCAAGCTCTTTGCTCAGACCTTTGCCTAAAGAATGTTATTACTTGGCAACTGTGGACATATTTGATGTCGGACACATTAATAATGCTCTGATCTCATCCCAAAGGAATTATGTCCCAGATAAACATTTGCTTCACCAGAGGTATAGAAGCCCTGTCAAATACTGTTGGCCAACCACAACTTTCAAGTGCTCGAACACGCCTGGTTTTGAATTTCCCTCTGCTCACCCAGGCACATTCTGAGCAGCCGGCACCCTGACATTACAGAGGCCACAGTCTAGCACAGATGCACTGAACTGGCTGCAAATGGGCAAGGAAGTGTCTGGAACATCACCCAGAGGTGTTCACAGCAATGGGGAGTCCTGGGCACTGCATGGCACTGGAACCTGTGAGCATCTTTTGGGCCACGTTTCCTTGTTGGCTCTCATTAATGCTGGTCTGGACAAACAGGCCAGGGTCTGTGCAAGGGAATTTCAGCCCGGCAGGAGGGATGAGTCTGGATGTCAGTATCCCCATGGTTGAGGAATACATTTAGCGCTCAGTGCACAGCTGCAGGCTGAGCTCTGGGGACAAGCCTGAGCCTGAGGCAGGAGACTGAAACTGCCAAAGGGCACAGGGGCGTGTGGTGCCAGCCAGGTGCCTGGACACTCAAGGACACGGCAGGAGCCAAGGACTTCAGACTTTACTGTGCTTGGACTGTGAGGGTATAAGAGCCCTGGGGTTTCTTCATTTGGGGTCCCTCCTTGAAGGCACCCAGCTCAAATTGTTATTTTGTTGTGATATCATGATTAAATTAGTTTAAGGATTGACATGTCAGAGACTTTGCTATGGGAAGCCTGTGGTCGAGCTGGTAAGGAAACCTTGTCTGACTGTGGGGTATGTAACTGCCAGGGCCAGCTCAGGTGGTACGAGTGTGACTGCTGCAGTGGCTTCTGGATGGTTGGGCAGGGAATTTTCCTTAATGCCCACTGCAGGACTGTGTGGTCCTGTTGGTCAAGCTGCACAGGGTTCCAATAAGTTGCTGTGCCATGACATGGTGTTTGCCGTGACCTTCACCTGTGAGGCTGGTGAGCTCTGAGCAAGATGTGGGGAACCCACCTGGGTGTGTGGGATATGGCAACCCTGGATGTATGGACAGATTGGGGAATGAAATGCTGGAAGGCAGCACCACGGAAAGGGACCTGGGTGTCCTGGTCGATGGCACGTTGAACATGAGTCAGCAGTGCCCTGGCAGCCAGGAGGGCCAACTCTGTCCTGGGGAGCATCAGGCACAGCATCGCCAGCCAGGCAAGGGAGGGGATTGTCCTGCTCTGCTGTGCACTGGGGCGGCCTCACCTTGAGTGCTGGGGGCAGTTCCGGGTGCCACGATATAATACAGATACAAAGCTGTTAGAGAGTGCCCAAAGGAGGGCAGCGAAGATGGTGAAGGGACTGGAAAAGCCCTATGAGGCAGGGCTGAGGTCACTTGGTGTGTTCAGCCTGGAGGAGACTGAGGGGAGACCTCACTGCAGTCTGCAACTTCCTTGTGAGGGGAAGAGGAGGGACAGGCACTGACATCTTCACTCTGGTGACCAGTGACAGGACCTGAGGGAAGTGGCGTGCAGCTGAGTCAAGGGAGGTTTAGGCTGAATATTGGGGATAGGTTCTTCACGCAGAGGGTGGTTGGGCACTGGAACAGCTTCCCCGGGGAACTGGTCACAGCAGCAGCCTGGCAGAGTTCAAGAAGCACTTGGACGACGCTCTCAGGCACATGGTGTGATTCTTGGGGATGGTCCTGTGCAGCANACTGGACTCGATGATCCACATGGGTCCCTTCCAACCCAGGATATTCTATCAGTCTATAACTCTGTCATAAGCTGAGCGCGTCGCGGCGGACGCCAGCGAGAGCAGAGGGGCTGAGAGGCCCGGCACCAGAGCTCTGCTCCGGCGAGGCCCCAGCCGGGCGGGGCGGGTGCTGTCCCCGCCGTGCCTCCTGTACCCCGCTGTCCCCGCCGTGCCTCCCGTACCCAGCTGTTCCCGCTGTCCCCGCCGTGCCTCCCGTCCCTCGCTGTCCCCGCCGTGCCCTGCGGCCCCGTGGGGAGGAGCCGCAGCAGCCCCGCCCTCCATTGCCCGGGACGCTGTTCACGACAGTGTCGCGGCGGTGCTGCCGTACGGGCGCTGCGCGGCTTCCGGCGGGCTGCGCGGATGGCGTCCGGGCTGGAGAGCGAGCGGAGCCGGGAGCAGCGGCAGCGGGAGCGGGAGCCGCTGCTGGCGCAGGTGGGGTGACCGGCCCGGCTCAGCCTTGTCCTGGCGCCGCTCTGCACCCCCCGTTCCCTAGGCTGGGCGCTCGGAGCTGCGCGGGGTCGGTGCGCTCCCGAAGGCTGCCCTGGCCGCGGCAGCCGGTGAGGGGACGCCGTGGGGAGTGCCCCTTCTGTGGCAAGGGGAGCTGGGCTGCGGCACCGGCGGTGGCAGGACGCAGTCTGGAATTTCGGAGTGACGCCCGTCTGATTTCGTGCGTTTTGCCACTTGTGGTATTGATC
>VWPU01006194.1:0-196761 GCA_013398955.1 Callaeas wilsoni
TCCTCCTCCTCTCTGACTGGAAGAACAACTGTGTGACTTTGTTTTGATTTTTTTCTTAAATATTTTGTCGCAGAGGTGTTACCAGCCTCTCTCATTGGCCCAGGTTTGGCCAGCAGCATGTCCATCTTCAGAGCCATCAAGGATTGGCTCTGCTGGACATGGTGGAAGCTTCCAGCAGCTTCTCACAGAAGCCACCTCTGCAGCCCCATCCCCATACCAAAAACCAAGCTGTGCAAAACCAACACAGGTGTTGTCTTAGGTTACAATGTAAGATGTAACCAAAATTATGTGTTCTATCACCAGCTGTTAACACCAGGTGGGCCAGTGTTCTTCAGCTCTTCCATGACCCATCCCTCATAACTCCCTCCAAGGGATATCTTCTGTTAATGGGCCATCAAGCCTCATTGCAGGACTCATAAAATTCCATCATCCCATTGTGAGATGCTCTGCTCAGGGAGAGGAATCAAACATTCCTGCCTGGATATAATCTGAGGTTTGGAACACCACAAGGGAGTGTTATCCACTGGATTCCCAGAGGAAGACCAGACCCTTCTACACCACCACTGGACCTTTAGAGGAAGACAGGATCCCTTTGACAGGATCACTGCTTCAACACTGCTGCATCCATCAACTGCAGCCACCATTTAATTGGACTGCTACCACCACCCTGACCGACAGGGTGTCAGGTTGTATCCTGACTCTGTCAGTTTAAGCCAGTGTTACTGTATTATTGCCTTTATCTGAATTTTCCTATTAAACTGTAGTTCTGACTCAGGATCTCCCACTGGTTTGCTTTCGAACTAGTACAGGTGTAATGATAGCAGAAAAAATATTATTGTCCTAATTTAAAAAATCCTGTGGTTGCTGCTTACCTTGAAATGGCAGACAGTATGAGGTAAATATAACTTTCTTTCTTTCTAAACTAGATAAAACAGGTCAGAAAAAGATCACTTTCCCACTGGGCCAGATCGTTCAGGCTACAGCATATGTTGCGTAGCTGCCTGATGCTCCGAAACAGTGTCTGGTAGGACCAAATGATAACTTCAGTACACATTGTGCTATCCAGCCACTACCCATGGATCTCCATGAAAAAGCAAAATACAGCACACCACCATCACAGCAAATGGGACACACTCATGCTTTGTACGTACCCAAACACAGGCTCTCAACAGGAAATGCTGTCATTTACAGGCTGACACTGGCGAAGAAAAAGGAGTCTTTGCAGACATACAAAGAGTAACCAGCTGGACAGGTCTGCCTCCAGTAATGTATCCTCCTCTGGACTGTGGTTAAGTACTGCCCCTCAATAACAGCAAGTTCCTGAGCTCAGGACAGTAGCTCCAGGCAGTGAAATGCTATTTACCCAGGGATTTGTAAAGGCTGCTAATGTACAATTTTTATTCAAGAAGCCATTGCTGTAGTACTTTATGGGAGCTTCAACCTCTCTGCACTTTCCCTGTATCACCCTAATTGTCGTCTGTTCCTACAGTGCCTCACAGCCCTGACTTTCACCACCAATTAATGTAGTTTGAGTCACCTCTCAGCAAAGTGGCCTGTGAGGCAGTTTTGGTCAGTTGCCTGTTTCTGCTTCAACAGGACCCCTGGTTGATCTAGACCTCTGGTGACTATGATTACTCCATCATTTTAGAAGACAGGATTTGCATTTCTGTTTGGCTCCCATCATAAGACAGTCATAAATAATTTTGTTAAAGATTTCCTGAATATCCAGAAGTTTTCTTGACGTACACTATATCCTCGGAAAAACTTCTGGCAAGCATGAACACAAAGAAATAACTCAATGCCTGCTGCTGTTTGGTATTATAGGGAAGTGAGGGAACCAGCTGTAGGAGATCAGAGACCCAAACCAGTCTGTTTAGCTGTCCCCAGAAATTTCCACTATGTCACAAAATTGCATTTGAGGCCAGGATCAGAAAGAAACAATACAAATGACAAAGGCAAAATTGTTCTCATTTCAGTTCACAGGAGATACTTGATTGGAGCAAGGCATTTGCAACACTTTGGTACTCCATGCTATTGACAGCCAAGAGAGGTACAGACAGATAGAAGAAGGGACTTGGCAAGGTTCAATTACAAGTTATGTGCCTTGCACTCACTGTGACAAAGTTTTAATTAATGCTTGCCCACTATTTATTGCTTAAGTGATTTTCTTACAGTAACTGGTAAAATCTGATACTGCCTTGTCTAGAACTGATGGAACAGACAGGGAAGAAAAATTATGGAATTATTGTTCTTGTAAAAAAGAAAAAAAAAAGGAGTTTTCAGGATATACTCTACTAAGGATGGCTGCTTAAGGGACTTTTGCATATACAGTGGCATGAATCATGGAAATTGATCTTTTGAGTTACCTTTTTTTATTGAACACTTGGTCACAAATTGCCCTTTATGCTTATCCTACATATGTTTCTGATTACTATCATTCCGCAGAGATCTCAAAGTCTTTGGTGGATAGGTAGATTCAAATTTGCTTCTGTTTCCTCTTTTTCAGAAACAGATAAATGCAACCCGTGAGCAACAACTTCTGCCAGAATTTTAAATATAGAATTCTGAAGGGAAATGGTCTATCATTCCTCTGTCATATGCCTTCAGAGTGTAGGTTTCATTTCATACGAAGCTGTAGTTGAACTGTAAAAAATCATAGATCATGTAAAATGTTTTCAATGAATTACAAAATATTACTCACGCAATAACATATTTTTTGTGTTAACATTTTGACAGCACTGCAGGAGTCCATCATAATCAAGAAAAGAGAATGGCTGGGTGGAAGGAAAATTAAATTTAATGAATAGTAAAAGAGAAAGTTAAGCTGCACATATCTAGAAAATAATATCTTTTGTTGCATTAATGCGTGAACTATTAGATCAAAGGTTTTTAAGTGTCAAGAGAAAGAGGTGGATGTGTGCATTGTTAAATGCTGTACTTTATTCCTATAAGCATAGATTGTCAAGCCAGAAAGATTTATACTAAAAACATATCTTTATTCCTAACACAGATCATAGGATATTTTTATTTAAAGTAAAACATTACTTTTAAAAAGAGCAGGTAAAAAGAAGCATCAAAACACATCACCGAACAAAATCACATTTTTTTTTCCTAAGCCTTCAAAGCCCTAAACAAAGGATTGCAGTGATTACTTTAGTACTTTCTCCAAGTAGATATTTCTTAGGCTGCAGTTCTGGGTCACAGTCTGCTGGGCCACCAACTGCTGGACTGTGGGCGATGGACTGCTGAATTGTGGGCTGCATACTGGCTTCTCTGGGTTGTGGAAAAGGCATCAACAGAGACATAGAAAAGACTTCTGAGTAATCCAGCTGCTTAGAAGCATATATTAATTTTAAATGTTTTGCAAAATTCAAGAAATTCTTTTTGTCTCTGTATGTATTGATGTTAAGCAGAAATAAAGGATAAGAGTGTAAGATTTCTTACTGAAAGAAATCTCATGGTAACTGGATTTGCCCTTCTGACATCCCCAGGAGATTCTGCTAGAATTCTCAGAATTTTTAACATTATAAACTGGAAGATGGATGGCCACTGGATTTAATGCTTGTGCCAAATTATAATGGAATATAATTTCTCAAATAATTCATTTTGATAAGACCAGAAATGTTATGCTTTTTGAAAATTAATAAAGCCTTTACATTGTCCTTATCTCCATTTCTTCAGCACACTGGAGGATTCTTTTAGCTATGTCAGTGCTCTTTGTGGAACCTAAAACCTTACTTCTGTGTCTCATCAGAGACCTGGCTTCAGCCAATTAAATATGAGTTTGTTTGGATGATTGTTCAGTCACACTACTTGATAAGAAGCTGTGACCCTCACTCCCCATCAGTGTTTACGTTGTCTCTGTGAGCCTATTGCATGATTCCAAGCAATAATACAAACATGATGAACATTGCACTGAATTTTCCATTCACTGAATTTGAAATGTAAGATTATTAAAAATAATATCACCTCCTTAGTTCTACTCAGGAGTTTTTGCTGCAGTCACAGTGTTTTTAATTTGATTTTTCTCTTGGAGCTAAAATAATGTTTAATATGTTACTTTTTCATGTCTAAATGTCTTAGATATGTTTCTCTGGCAGAATTGTACCAACTGTAGCCTACTTTGATCTTTTTGGATCTGTTTCTCCTTTCTATTTTTTTTTCCAAGGTGGATGATTAACACTAAATTTTCCATGTGAGATGTTGTGGTAGCATTTTTAGAAAAGGCAAAAACATCCCTCAGAAAGTCACAATCTGTTCTGGGTATTGGTCTTATGATTTGTTCCTCTTCCTGAGCCACATGCTTGGTTCTGAATACTCAGAATCCAGGTAAAAATCTTCCTTCCCTTGAGGATGAAGGCAAAAGGTAGGATGCTCATCTTCCCTTGCTTGCTGAGTACAGGGAGACTTTCCCAGTTGGGAAAGTTTTGAAAATCTGTCCTTACCCGTGATTACTGTGGCTGGAGGCTGAATGTCAGTGAGCAGTAGTTTTTTGTACAGCCCTGGAAGAGGAGCTACAGCAGCCCATGCTCTGTTTTCCAGTGTGAACCCACAGACCAGCCACATCATGTTTAACTCTGATATCAGAGAGTGAAAACTTCTCTTCTGTTTTACTACCTGACTTTTACAAGTACAGCTTCAAGACGTCAAAGCCTCCCTTCTTTCTTTAAAAAGGCCCGTAAGCAGAAACCTTGCCCGGGATGTCAGTTCTTTTATTATTGCTCTCAGGAACTTTTTAAATGACAAAAAACACCTGATGGATGGAATTAAGGAAGACAAATAAACCCCTGTAACATTTTGATAAGTGATCCATGTTCATTCAGCTACAATTACAGATACTGAATTTTGTCTTAATATGTTAAAATGTACATTTAAATTTGGCTAGATATTTAATATCTCCACTTTGCCATTAAACAGGAGAAAGTGTTTTTCAGAAAATCAGAAATGGTTTCAAAATATTGAAATTTTTTAATTATCAAGATTATTCTTGTTTTTATTTTTTTAAAAATGTTTATCCCTTATTTTGAAAGAAGTTATTTGAATCAAAATGGGAAACAGTTGTCAGAACTCCAGTTTTGGCAAACAAATTAAGCCTGTTAACTAGTCTGATAAAAATAGACTTGGGGCAGTATGCTGTATATTACAATTATAGACATGTTTAGAAATATATGAAATTTTAAAAAAATATTTTTTCAATCAGTACCGTTTACATGATACAAAGGAATAGCATTTTCAATTGGATTTTGACCATGTTTCCGATAGCACAATTATTACAGATTTAATATGGATGTTTAATTATTACCATTCTTGACTGAAATAATAAAGGAACATGAACCCAGAACCATTTAAACTGGAACAGCTTCTAAATCTCATCTTTCAAAGAACTGTTGGGTTTCTTGACTTCCAGCTGATAGAAAGGAAGTGGGTAAAATAAACTTCCTCAAATAGTGATTGGCGTTTATTTAATTCACATTGCCAAAGCAGCCACAGTGAATTTCCCTACACAACTTCAGAAAGACTTAGAACTACTCAGCTTTTAAGATTTAAGCATATCTCCAGGCAAGGAAGTCATTATTTCTAGAATAACAGAAATTAATTTTCAAGTTAAAAAAATTTCAGAAACTGAATTTTGACATAGTTGGTATGGAATTGATATTGCTATACTTGATTTACTTGAAACTGTGGCAACGATGAAGTTAAATGGAGTAATAAAGTTCAGGAAAAGAGGGTTAAATTACAATTTTATACAGTTCACTAACAACAGTTGAAGAAAGAATGTATAGTAGTCACTATTTGTGTAACCTATTAAAATGTCCTAGCTTCATTATATGCCTAGATTATAATGACTCTTGTAGGCACAAATTCTAGTACAGACATGTCCTAACTGCTACCTTGTATTGAAACAGCAGAAATATAAACCAAAAATAAAGCAAGTTTAAAACTGTTCTGCATATGACAGGCAGAATTAATACATTCTAAATTGTTGTGCTATTTTGTCAAGCACGATGACTCAATACCGAGTGATTCCTTATGCTGCTCGGCTTGGCTGATTTGTTTACTTGCAGCTTCTTGTATACAATGATGTGTACAAGAATGTAAATGATATCTGCTCAAATTTTAAGAAAATTCCTCAAAGCTGGGGTGTTTCAGTATCAAAGACTGAAATATATTGTCCGTATCATTCAATGAAGCTGAATTTTAAAGTTTTCAGTTTTTATTTAATGCCTGATCTTTGGGACAACACATAAGTGGTTTCAGACTTGTCCTTGCTCAGCAGGGATGATTTGTGGATTACAGGGTACCATGAGGCAAATGGGACAATGCACAAATGCTTGTGAATCATTTTGGACCTAACATTTCTCTGTGGCTATATTGCACTGCAGGGAAGTGCAACTGATGACCTTTGTAGTCCGACAATTAATGAAAGAACAGAATGCATTCATCAAGGCTAGAATCCATATGATGATTTTTTACCAGATTGCATTTAATTTTGACCATTTAAAGCTTAAAAAGATTAAAATTTTGCCGCTGTTTTATGATCTGCAGTATTTTTGTATTTACACAAACCACTCCTACTTCTTCGGTGACTGAGAAAGTGAGATATTTATTTGATCTTCATCAAAAAAGAGTGAGACATTTTTTGAAGATCATGCTCAGGTATTAGATCAGCAGCAGACTTTGAGGTGTTACTTAATATCAGAAGCCAGTTTTGAACTTGTGAAAAAAAGGTGGTAGGATATGTATGTGTATCCCCAATTAGTGTAGCACATATTCAACTTCAAAACATTCCTTTGAATCTTTTTTTCAGCTAGTTTACAAAAAATCCTAGGTTATAAGACAAGAATACTCTGACAGAAACACACACCCTTAAATTTAATGTTTGAGGTAAAAGTTACAATTCACATTGAAAGGACCAAAATTTTATCTTCCACTAACTTCTGAGACTGCAATAAACTTTGACTCAGAACAGAAGAGAGGATCTGTAGTATGGCCTGTGATTCACTAGCCACAGGCCACTATGCTTCTTCCCTTGTTCATCTTTCATTATTAAAACATCCTCACTCTGGCTGTGTTTCAGAAATAAAAGGAATGCAATGAAGAATGCACAAGCCATTGAGTTATAAAAAATACTGTCTCAGAGAAAATGCACATTTTCAGGGTTGTTTGTAGACATTAATTGGCTCCTGCATAATCTTTCAGCAGACTGTGCTTTTGCTCAATAGAATATTTTGTTCAAAGGTGGGGTTTTTGAGTGATACGATAATGAGTCAATTCTACTGTAAAATAATCTCCCAGCTAAACTGCAGACAAAGATTAAGTTTTCCTTCTGCGACTGTGAGTTTCACAGGCTGTTCTGATTTCTCTTCTTTTCTCTGGATGATTTTATTTCACAATTTTTTAAATGAAAGTTCAGGCTCTTTCCTCACTGGAGTACAGCATCTGTCATCTTCACGGGTTCATACCTCATTCATTCCTATATTGTCTTACAGACCTAATGTTATATCTCAAAGATGCCATTTACTGTGATTTTTAGAGATCATTACATATTTCACTAGGAAATTCAATACGGAACCTATATGATCTCAATGTGATCCCCACTGAGACGCAAATGCACCAGTATTATTAAAATATGATTAATGATGGCTAGTCAGATGGTAGTTAATGATGGTTAATTGGTTTTTAAATGTATGGGTCTCTCTTCCAGTCCAAATTGATATGATTTTTGCCTTCATACCAGCTGTTGGCTCTACAACTTCTTTCTAGATTGAAGATGTCTGTCACTAGAGGTGCCTCATAACCTTGAGTTAGCTGGATCTTGGGCTGATTCATACTTTCACATATGGTAGCACTGAGAGGGATTCTCCAGATTTTTAATTCATTCTTCATGTACATTTGGTCACAATGAAAAGTGAATTTACAATATTTGTGTTTCCCTTTATCAGACAATCCTTTCACCTCCTGGGTTTACTTTACAGGTCGTGATAGTCCTTTGGATTGGCAGCAGTGTGAGCTAAAGAAACACTGCTTCCTTGTATCTTCCGAGTGGGAATTTCTACAGTGCACTTGGCTATTCTCCTTCTGCATCAATAGCATCCATATGGTGACTTTTTTTTCTGCTCTATTTAATATTTTCTTTATTCTGGGATCTTTTCCAATTTCTCTGTGTAAGAGGTGCACTTTTGTCTGTTGCTGGGGCGAATACACTGTTAAAAAACAGGATTTTTAAGAAAGGGTAGTGTGGACCTTGAAAGAAGAAAAGAAGTCTGAGGAATAAGGAATATAACATAGAAAGCACAGAAGAATGGACACGTACTGCTGCACATGGCAAATAACAGAAAGGAAAACTGCTTAGTCAGAATCAATCAGCAATGTGAGATATAAAATAATTGCACAGAAGGCTCAGACACATGTTCAAATTCCCACTGCTCAACAAGTTTCTGAGCATGCAATGAACCAGTGTAATTGTGTTCTTAGCCTATGGCAGCAAAACATCCAGCAACTTTGCTTAACTCATTTTCATTGTATGATCTATCAAATTGCATTATTTTGTTTTTGTTGTGTGCTTACACATTAAGAAGGGTATAAAGATGTCACACTTTTGTCTGTAAATCTATGGGAACAGGTTTTATTTTCTGATATGTTAAGTAGGGATATATTTTTATTAAATGTAGTATGCTGCTTTGACATGCCTGAGAGTATTGCCCAAATGCTCCTTGAACTCCGCCAGGCTTGGTGCTGTGACCACTTCCCTGGGGAGCCTGTTCCAGTGCTCAGCCACCCTCTGGGTGAAGAACTTTATCCTGGTATCCAAACTAAACCTCCCCTGACTCAGCTTCAGGCCATTTCCTTGGGTCCTGTCACTGGTCACCAGAGATGAGATCAATCTCTACCCCTCATCTGCCACTCACAAGGATGTTCAGACCACAGTGAATCCCCTCAGTCTCCTCCAGGCTGAACAGACCAAGAGACCTCAGACACTCTTCATACAGCTTCCACTTAAGTCCCTTCACCATCTCTGTGGCCCTCCTATGAGCACTCTCTACTAAGGCTTTGCATCCTTTAAAGAATAAGGCAGAGCTTTAAAAATGGAGACCTAAAAGGAAATGTGATCATTAAAAGAAACCTCTGGTGAAATCGTGTAACTGTATTAGTTAAGTTAAATCCAGTCACATTAGGCTTTTCCTGAAAAATAATCATTCTCTCAATGTGTTTATCTGATTTCTGTACCTGAAGCTGGAGCAATACAATATCTTAGTAGGTCTCAGTAACGACTTATATATACATCAATAGTCACCCAGACATGACTAAGGAGACAACACCTTCTAGTGGAAACTATTGGTCAAGGAGCTTTGTCAAATTCATCACAAACTAAAACTGTTACTGGAGGGATGGGAAATGCGCTCTGGAATTGCAGAGGAGAAAAATACCAGTCATGATATTTGGTCCTTACTCTTATGGATGTAAGGTATTCTTTTTGCCGACTTGAATTTTTTAAGAAATTTCTGTTCATTATTATAACATCTTTCATTTTATGTGGGTAAAAAAGAGGCACGGTTGATCAAAACCAAACAAACCCACAAAACCAAATATTTTAAGGCAGTGGAACTCAGTTTCAGCTCAATCAAATTACAAATCAGACTACTCCCTTCTACTTAAGTTGTGTCTTACTGCTATATTTTTTATTCTTAAACCAGAATAAAGTTGAAATAATTTGACTATATGGTCTCTTCTCCCTGCTCCATTTACATTTCTTCATTCTACTTTTTCAATTGCTTATGAATGCAAAAGTAGCTGTATGTCTTCATTAAAACTTCAAGTAGCACCTCCAAAATTAAGATAAACAATGGAGAAATATAGTTGAAATAAGAAAAGGAAGTAGAGATTGTGGGATGTTACACTGAAGTGACACCGCAACATTTCACCTCTAGCAATTTGCATGTACGCTAAAATTTTGAGCAGGAGTCTCTATCTGGTGATAGATCAGAACTCCAGAAGAAACCTCTACACAGCTCACAAAATTGGCTAATTGGAATGTATGGCAAATCTGAAGTCTCCAGGATGTGATGGGCTTGTGATACAGATCAGTTACACATTTGCAGCAGATTTGACATTGTCTAAGTCTGACAAAGTATAACAATTGCCAAATTAGTCAATGTTGGCAAATGTAAATGGGGCATTGTCAGGCTGACAACAAATTGATTACATGGGACACACCAAAAACTTTTTCTTGATCATATTAAAAGTGAAATATTGTCTTCCAGATCAATCTGACACAAAGTCTTTTTAAATTTTATTTTCTAAGACAAGAAAAATGAAGAAGACTGTTTTCCTACTACATGAAAAATTTATTTCATTAAGCATTTAGGATTGGGTTAATCTTCAAATTATAATTTAAAAATTCCAGTTTGGTTTCCTTGAACTTTAAGAAGCAAATATATTTAACCACAGTCAAACAATAGTCTCCTCCATATAAGTAAAAAGTGATACCGAATTAATCTTTTTACAGTAACCTGCACAAAAGTAAAATTTGCTCCATATGGGTATTTACATAACAATGTAAATATGTAATATTGATTTTCAGAATGCTGAATGTGCTACGGTTTAAAATAAAGAAGAAAAAACAAGTTAGAAAAACATTAAAAAGATGAATGATCTTTTCTGTAGCACAGCAAGTTTATATAAATATGTATGTATATATATATAGAAAATAAATAATTGCAAAGTCATCTAACATTATGTAGTCTAGAGGACTGGAAATTTATTTTATTAATTATTATTACCACATATTTAAACATTTTGGGGACAATTTGGGAGTTCTGCTTTTTTTTATGCGAGATTTTTTTCCTTCCAGCATTTGATTTAAAATCTGCTCTTGAATTCAAGGTTCTTTTTAAATGCATACTGAAATAATTGGATGCACCATGAAGCAGCTTAAGCTAATTGAAGTGGCCACAAAAACTGTCAATGCAAATTGAGCCATCTGGATGAACAGATAAAAGCTTTGGAGACATTCAAAAGCCAGGTGGCATTCAGTTACATCCCATCTCTTCTTCACAGTATGGTTAGAGAACTGGAAGAAAGAAAAGTAAAACTCTTTAGGCCACTGAGCCAAAATCTAGTGTCAACAAGATATTTCTGAATACAACAGAGTAAGTAACCTACACTATTAGGGAAAGTTAATGTGGCACTATGTGGTAATAAAAATTATAAACTCAAGTACATAAACCGAAGGAGCAACGACTACTCAGAGTACAAAGCAGGATGAAGCCAAAGTGTAAGACAAATCATTATCTTTATAGATTAATGGTGTATTTTTATTTAAGGTATTTGACTGGATATAGTATACTGACTGAAGTTTCTACTCATTCCTGCTGTTCGAAAAGAACCGGAAAAATCCCCCAAATGCTAATTTTGAAAAACTGTGATCATCTCTTTTTTAATTTCACATCTGTGAGGATTCTGTGTGCTCAAAGTTTCTGAAAAATCAGACTGGACTATTTCTGAAGCCCAGTTTGTGAAAGGCTCTGTCATCTATTCTGTATTATACGACATGGCTATTCAGGTGGCCAGGAATTTTTCTTTCTTGGATTGTTGGGGCATGGGTTTTTTGTTGG
Source organism: Callaeas wilsoni (assembly GCA_013398955.1). Lineage (NCBI taxonomy): Eukaryota > Metazoa > Chordata > Aves > Passeriformes > Callaeidae > Callaeas > Callaeas wilsoni. The sequence continues at coordinate 11,616 of VWPU01006194.1, forward strand.
TTTGGTTTCGTTTTTTTTAAGCATGACCATTTGCTGTAAACTGATATATGTTTTTAGTACAGTTCAGTTTTAAGCCAGAGTCTCTAAATGATACTGTAAAATAAATATCAAAATTGGGTACAATTGCTCAAACTTCCTGTTCCGTGAAAATGAGGTTTTGTTAAAAGGGAAGTACTTGGACAGAATTTCATCTTTATAAAACTTGTCTTTTTCATACATTTACAACTTGATTGCATTTAAGATGATTTTTAACAAAGCTCAAAGAAATGGTGCAATTATATTTTTATAGAATTTTGTCTTAAGATATTTTGCATAATATTAAAAAAAAAAAACAAAGCAGACAAACCCCATACATCAGCTTTCATTTTCCAGTTTAACACAGGCTGAAATTTGTCAGTCTTTAAGAAAAAAAAAATCTAAAAACTCAAGTAGGTCTAAAAATAATAAATAATAACCACAGGAATTACTTGGTAAATCTCAAAAAAATAAATGTTCAGCTCTGATATGCTTATGGATAATATTTGAGCTCACCTGGAAGAAGCCCCTGTTGAGAAAAACCGATGTTTTCACAGCTGCTCTTTTTACTCAAAGATAAATAGTTCTTTTATTGTCACTTACATGTATTGGAATAGCTTTACATTTCAAACACATTTGGATGGTTTCACATGTGCTACTCCACATGTTTTCTTTCTATGAATTTTTTTTGATGTGTGGAATTTCCTTCCAAGTCACCTGGGTATTCTGTTCATTACAGTGTTGAGGGCTGTATGAGTACCTATAGACGGCATTTGACGCTATAGAACCATCAAAGTTAAGTATCCAAACCCCTGGAAATCCAGTAGGAGAAGAGCATTCTCTCAGGAATCCATGCTCTTTCCCTGATAGGTCATAGATCTCTTCTAGGAAGTGTCTTACCATTTCACCTCTCAGGAAAATGTCAGCTCTATATGGAGATTTATGGCAGAATAAAATGGCCTTTCAGATTTAGTATTTGATGTCTTCACTGGGCTGGTCCTGCAGGTCTGGTCAGCTTCAACACCTGTGGTTTTTACCTGTAGTGTTTTTGAGTCTGGGATCAGCAATGATCCAAGATGTCTGAAATTCCTAATTTTCTAGTGTGCAAACTTCCACACAATAGGTCATATCATGGGGCAGCAAACTGATACTGGATCATATAGTGGATAAAAAGGCTTAGTTCTAGGTTGCAAAAGGACAGGCACATCTTAGAGGGCTTCTTTTGATCATAAAAGGTTGTTAGACTTTTTGTACCTGTATATATGTGTAACTCCCAGCTCCAGGAGGACAAATCGAGGGGCACCCTTTGCTTCAGGACCCTAATCAGAAGGTGTATCCAAAGGGGATGACAGCTCCCAAAAGCCACGGTGCTGTGCTCTGTGCATGAGACATAGCCTGAGGCACCCCGAGGCAGAGGCTGTTTTCAGAGTTTAGACTCAAATGTGGTACCTCTCTACCTCTAAACAACCAAAGGTTCCCTCGTGCTAAGCTGAGAAATAAAGCCTTGTGGGCTTCCAAGCAGGGGTGCAGAGATGCAGCGAGGCAGGAGTCAGAGTGAGAAAATGAATTATTTATTAAATTTACATTACCATTTATATATTCTAGTTCTATAAAGCGATTGAACAGTGCTTACACTTCTCCTCGGGCGATTGGTCAAAATTTCAGACACCCACTTAGAAATGTTTTTTCCTAATATAACGTACACAAGGTCAGAAGATACCAGATATGAATGCTATTTACAAAAACCCTATCTATTGTTTACATAGCTTACACAGCAAAGGAAAAGTTCTCACAGAATGAATGCAAGAAGAGAAAATTTCCCTGCTAACAGCATTTCAGCATCCACAAAGCCTGATAGAAAAAACCAGTGAAACCCAAGCAAAGGTCTGTCTAGGGCTGTGGATTACCACTACAGGGTATTCTTGCTCGCTGCAGTAATTTCCAGCTGAGACTATCCCATATCACAGGCACAAGTCATGGAGTAATAAGGAAAATATAGTGCAAAATAAAAGTTACCTGAGTGTGGTTGCATCTGCCAAGTTGTTCTCATTACATAGGTCTGGAACGCTTCCATGAGGGAGCTAAAACTGGACACTGTTAAACCAGGGTCTGCTGTCCTTATTCAGGTGTACATTGTTGTTTCCAGAGCCCAGCTGGAACAGACGGGTAAAATAATGCTTCACAATTCATAAAATGTTTGAAGGAAAATGAGATCATTATTATCATCTTGGTCTTCGTGTAAGGAAGGCCATTTGCACCTTCCTTATAGTGCAGCAATCAGGATTAGTTGTGGATTTTTTTGTTAGGTTTGGATTTTTTTGTCTTTTTGCTTGCTCTTCAAAATCGTCAGCTTTTAATTTTTTGTTATTAACATAAATAGTAAGTGCCTGTGAAGTTATATGTTGAACATTATAATTTTTACAGTTACATATTTCAAATAACTTGTTCATTTTAGGAAACTGTAACATGATTGTAGCATGACCAATGAAATAAGCATAAGTGCATGTTATTAGAGAGAATTCTGTATTTAAAGACAGAGATTATGTTTCAAAATTAGAGCAGTATTGGTATCTGACAACTTACATAGATACTTGATCTCTGATGTATGAAATGGGCATTAATTTCTGATTGTATAGCAGTGGTAAAGTATTTCTTTAGTAGTAAGTTTTGGATGACAGAGATAGAGCTGCTTCATTCTTCTGGGTTAAATTTTCCTACAAATGAGGGTCTTTTGGAAGCCCTCTATTTGAATGACCTCAAGCTCATTAGTAGGATTACCACTCTAAGTAAAACGGACTGGATTTTGACCAACAAGAGGTAAAATGCCTTTTTTCTTTGCTTTTATGTTTAGTAAGTGTAATACATTAAAAAACAAACAAACAAAAACAGTAAGTGTTTTGATAAGATTTGAATAAAAATAGACTAAAATTTCCAAAAATAATCATGGAACCTATCTTGAGTAAAGAAAGACACTTGTGTTCATCCTAGGGGGTTCTAGTTTGGATTATGCTGGAAACAGAAGGTTGAGGGCAACTGCATCATGATTTTTACAGGTCCAAAGAGAAGCAAGGTTAATTAATTCACTCAAAATGACCAAAATCCAGAAAAAAGGCCTATCATCTCAATATGCTGAAATCAAAAATTCCATTCATTTCAGCTATGAAATGGTCACTCTCTAATCACATTCTTCCATCTGAAGGGTTGGGACAAAAGATGGAGAAAATGGGGTAGGAGTGTTGCTCATCATAAACAGATAATGCTGGAAGACTTAATGTTCCACCTTTGTATGAAGAAAAAGTATACATCACAATGCCCTGTGGCCTCTATAGGAAATATAAAAGATAAAATTTAAAAAAAAATTTGGAGTAACTTTTTTTTTCCCATTAAAAAACCCTCATTCCTAATTGTGTTACTAAATACATGACTGATTGAAATATTTTGACATTTCACATATGACACATTTGTGAACATTCTACTAATTCCCAATAAGTCAGCAGCTGTTCCTTAGACTGTATTTCCATTTTTAAACTTACTTCAAGTGTTTTTCTTCTCTCCTTTCATCAACTGTAACAATTTCTTCTATTCCTAACAAGTATTTCTAGCAATGAATCAATTTTTAAAAACTGCTCCATGCGTTAACACATCCTCAGGTCAGAGAAAGCCTTGTGATAGTCTGGTTTGATCTGTGGGGTAAAAGAGGTTATCTGATTTCTACCAGTAAATTCCTGTTCCAAAGGAATGATTTCCAGAAAACAAATCTCTACATTTGGTTTAAACATCTGTCTTGACTCAGAATGTACCACAACTCCTTCTAGCTTGGCTCTTAAGCATTCTTACTGCTGGCATTCATGCCCTTGTTTGCATCTGAATTTATCCCATTTCATCTTAGTACTGAATGCTACTATAATTTTGCAGTCTGTGGTCGAGAGCTCTTCATTACCTGAATTCTTCCTCTCAATAAAGAGCCCCTAAACTGTCTTTACTTTCTTTTGGTTAAACTAAAGAGATTGATTCATCCTTGTTAGTGAGTTTATTGAAACAAGAGTACTTGATGTTAATAATAACACTTAAAAAGGACAGACTCCCATCTTCACTGGTGCCCTGGGAGACAGGGGGTCTGGTAAGAAGTATTAGCTGGGCAGAGGCAGAGTGGAAGAAGTTGGGCAATGCAGCCTCCTTCAAGCCTTTGATAGATTTTTGTCTTGTATAAACAGTATTAAGAACTACACAAATGCTCTCTTGTTTCTAAGGAGCTTGAAATCCTTTGTAATTCACAGTGTTGAATCTCACATCTTGCCTGGAAGGTAGACAAGCATTATCCCTGTTTTAGACAGGGGGAAATGGAGGCAAAGGGAATTTATATGATTTGCCTCAGGAGCAGATTATCCTTCTGCCTTATTCACCAGCCTGAGCTTCAGCTTTGCAGTAGATAAAAACGTTTATGTTTGAGTGGAATCTGCAAAGGGATAAACTTCAGGAAATTTCCTTCTAATGCTACCTGTAGGTATGTCATTCCCCAGAGATAAATATATTTAATATGCATAATAATTTTCTTCCATATTGCAAAACTTCAAATTTCCTTTATATTCAAAGAGGGCCTGGTTCAAAGCCTGTTGAAGAATGAAATTATTCTTATTAGCTTTGAATTATGTATAAATGTGTCTTCCATTTTAAAATGTGATGCATGAACTAATGGAACACTATTATTTCACAGGGAGGCATTTTTTAAAAATTATTTTGAGCTTATCTACAGCTTCATGTAGGCAGAACGAATATCAAGTTGTACATTTAAAATCAAGTCAACAAGACCAAAAGCCAGTGATGCTTTCAGGTAAGCTCATAATCTTTGTTTTCTCCATGCAGTTTGCTGCTGGTGTGTTATCTGCATTAAAGAGAAATTAGCAGATTCACAGATTCCCATTTAAATCAAGAAAACATGACATTTTCTCCAAACCTGTTGCTGTTAAATTCATTTTCGTGCTAGAGAAGAGCCACTGGATGGCAGCCTTGCTCCTTACAACTCAGAGTTTGCAGCCTTGCCTGAACCAGCTTTGTTACAAACCTGCAGCCCAAGTGTGTCCCTGGCCCGTGCCCTCAGTAACCGAGGTGCCTTTGCCTGATTGTTCAGAGGCACGGAGACTCTTCACATGCAGGTGCACTTAATCTTTTCAAGATGTAACAAAGCCCTATAAAGCCACGCTCTGTTGCGTAAAATGTAATACGTCCGCTGATCTTTCATGTTTATTCAGCTTTTTGGGGGGAGGAAAGGGGTGCCACAATAAAAGAGAGGTAGAGCCAAAAGTATCCAGCTTGAATGCTTAAGCAATAAGGAGATTGCTCCGTTGTCTACCGTAAACCCCGCCAGTGTGCAATTTCCTTTTTCCTGTTCTCCAAATTAGCTGGTAGGACCAAGTTCTCCCAGGTGGGGATAAGTTCTGCAGACTTCTTGGAAAACGCTGACCAAAAGTTCCCTGTACAATTCCACTTTCTCTTTGAAACAACTGGGGAGTTTTGCCAAGATGCCACGTATCCTGTTGCTGTCCTTCCCACAGACCTGCTGACATCAATGTGGAACTTTACCTTACTAAGTTTGTTATTGAATCTTTGTACGAGAAAGATGTGTTTTGAAACAACAATAATCTACTGCTTCTACAATAGTTAGCTTTGTTCATGCTTCTGTGAGATGACTTTCTTCAGATTGATAAATGGAGGCAAAGGGTAGGTCAGAGCTGGCAGATTAGCGTACTACAAATGCAAATATTTGTAGGATCCAGGCTCCTGAGTAATAAATGTGATCTTGGTACAGTTCTTAGCATGTCGGTAAGATTATAGCTGAAGAAATCTCATCTCTACTGCCTTGGACACGTGGTGTATTCAGTTACCCCTCCCAAGCTGCTTTCCCCTGCCAAAGGCCAAGATATCCCTCCTTCATGACCTCCTTCTTCCAGCTGGCACAGAAGCTTTCCCTGTTGTGTCTGTCACCCTGTAAGTAGCAATATTATCGCTCTGTGATTTACCATGCTGCTGTCTGCTGACCTCTTGGTGTTTGGCATTTCAGCCCTGAGGAAATAGAGCCTGTTCCTAAATCTTCTCATCTCTCTGAACTGCTAGAGCAAATCCACGGTCAGTAAAGGCTTCTGCGTGTTCCTGTGTGGCCTCACATTGCTATTTAGAACTTAATAGAAGTTTTTTCCCAACAGAGAAAGGACACTGCTTAATCAGTGAGGATTAGTAAGGAGACTGCTGCCCTGTCTCCCCATCCATTTCCCACTGAAGGAACAAGTAATCTGCTTGTGAATGAGCTCTTGACCCACCTTGGTTTGCGTGTGGCATGTAATGGAAATTCATTAGGTCTTTTTGTACTGGTGGTAATTCCAGAGCTGATACCCACATAACAAGGCCAGTACACACAGCAAGCTCATGAAAAATCCCAAGCAAAACTGTTCCTGGTTGTTTATGAACCTCTGAAAAAGCCTTGCTCCCAAAACATCAGTCTGCTATTCCAAGTGAAGGAGAATCTGCATCAAAGAATGAACTGACATGCAGGTTTCTTGGTCTACATAAGAAAATACTTGTTCCATTTCATGCATACCTGTTCTACTTTGTGGCAACGCCCTGCTACAGAAGCAACATTCTTAGCAAAATAAAGTTTTCACAAAATAATGTGTGTATGCTACATAAGCATGTTCTTCCCTCATTTAGGCCTGTAAAATGAGATGTCTGTTACTGGGAAAGAGCCACTGCAGTTTAAAAAACGTTCAGTGTCTGTATCTCATAGTTCTCATATGGGGTGAAGGCCTGAGACAATGTAAAGAATTCACACCACTTCAGCTGAACTATGCAGATGAGGTGCTTGAGGCAGTGAACCGGTGACCGGGACCTCTGCTGAGTGGAGAAGAGTGCCTAGGGTATCATTTAGTCGCCTAAATTAGATGTCTAAAACCACAGTGTGAAGACTATTTCCTTTTTCACATATTTTATGAAGATGTCAAGATCTGAATGTTTCTATCCAAATCATACTGCATATTTCTGTGATACTTATTGACTTTCTGTTCCTGTGCATTTGTTTTGCACATGGTAAAGTATTCTACTGTGCTGCAGATGTAACATGCTCAAAACTTCAAGCCTGACCAGGTGGCTGCCTCTCGAGAGCTTTGGATTTGCCTGTAGAATATGCAGCTATCACGTCTGTTCCTCTGGAGAGAGCCTCAGCAGAAAACACAATCAGATGAATACAAAATCCTCCACAAGTTACTACAACACTTCAGCACAGCTGAGACTGAGAGCAAACAATCCTCTCTCACTTTATCAATGCAATCGGAACACAAGCCACCCTGGAGCCTAACTCTGCATCAGTGAGTACAAAAATACCCTTTTTAAAGAGCAGTTACCACATCTGAAATACAACCCCAGACAAGCAAAAACCATTCACTGAGGCACATCCAAAGCGCATACCAACTTCTTTCCAAGTATTCAGCACACCACAAAGTAAGGTGCACAAGCAGTGCTAAAGGAAATCTGAGCCACTGTCACTGTTTTAGGCTCATGCCTGTCGTGCCTGGTGAAAGAGGTCCATACACTCAGTGACTTTGTTGATAGACTTCATCTGAAGAGGAGAATCCGCCCTGCACTCTGCCTAAGGCTAAAAAATATCTCATCAGATCTTATGTGCCATTGCCTCATAGTAAACCTTCTATTTATAAATGATAGGTGATAAACTCTTACAGAAACAACTAAAAAAATCTCTTTCCACCTTTAATATCCTAGATTACTGTAAACATCAGCTGGGCCAAGCTAAAGAAGAATGGAAGGTTTGGCAAGAGATAACTTTTTCAACAACATATTTACAAAAATAGTGAAAATGCTCTTTAAGTCATCAGTAAATAGCATACTCCTTCAGGGCAGTGATGATGACTATAAAGGACATGCAACTGAATAAACCAAATATTTATAAAAAAGATTTTATTAGTGGTAGTTATGACCTTTGGTCTTATTTTCCTTACTCACATAATAAAATGTGTTTACAATACAATGACTATCCAGAATATAAAAACTTCCATTTTGGGAAATACTCCTTATTGAACTGTTGAGCCAGCTCTGTAGCGCCTGGGATCTGTGAAGGCAACTAACCACTTGCATCAAGGTTCAGCCTTTAGTCTTCTTTTTTTGCCATAAGTCAGGCCTCTCAGTCTGGACTACTGGAGTGGTTACCAGTTCGAGATTAGACCTCAGGCCTTCATTTCTCTTGAGTAGGGTGAACTGTCAATGATACTACCGATGTTTTCTTAATTTTTTTCTTTTTCCCTTTTCTTTTCTTTTTTTATTTACTTTTTCTTTCTTTTTCCTTTCCTTTTCCTCTTCCTTTTCCTTTTCTTTCTCTTTTTTTTTTTGTATGGCTTCAAATGTAATTATAATTTACAAAGAATGTTCAAAGCCTTGTTTTACACAACAGAATAAGAGTTAAATAATTAGAAACAACACCACATATAGCACTGAAAGCATTTAGTGTTTCTCAGAAGATTTCTGAGTCACATTCTAAGAATTTATTTTAAAAATGCTTTTTCTTCTTTTACTTTTTCTGCTCTTCTATTCCTTTGATTTTTCCCTGATTCTTTCTCACAAACTTAAGAAAACCAGTGCCAAGAGCATAAGATGTCTTTAATATGCCATTGTTTTGGGCAAAGGCATGCACTTCCACTCTTTATGTGGTAGAATTTGAGATTGTTTATACTGTCTAGCTCAAACTAATTTACCTAATTTATTGTTATAGTAAGGGAAAGGCTGTTACTGTACTTACCCTGTAACAAAATGTGGAAGTTAATAAATATTCTGAAACAGAAAATACCTTCTTGCACATCTTTCTTGAGTCCTGTCAACACAAAGCCAAGGCCCTCATCAGTGCAGCTTTCTCCCTTACAGGGATCTGGTGGCCCATCTGTTGCACTTCAGCTCTTTTCTGCTTTGAGCTTGATTGTATTCCTCCACCTGATACTTTCATTTGCGGCTATTTAGAACTGCTTAACAGCAGAATTTCTTAACAGACACAGTGCAAATCCCATACATGAGATAGAGCAGTATCTTTCTGATTCTTACATCCTGGATCTGCTCCCTCTTCTCCAACAGTGTCCCTGTCTGTGATTCCTCAAATCCCAATTTATTTGAGATGTGGGTTATCTGCTAATCTTCCTTTCAAAGCGCAGTACTTCTGGAGGGATGTGGGTTTTCTTATTGTATGTGAGAAAGGATATTCACTGTTCCTCCTTTTAGCCAATTTTTACTGTGAAAAACCAGATGCAGTTTTACCAAAGGCCGAATCTGAAAACATCAAAGCCTGCCAAACGGCTATGCTGCTAACTGAGGCTATCTGGAAAGTGCTGTGCATCTGTATAATGTTCTTAATATACTACCTCTGTGAAACCAAAAAGTAGTACTATTTACAATGCTCAATTAACATAGTAACTTTAGTATTCATTAATCTTCACAAGTTGTTCCAAGTCTGCTGCACTGAGAATGAAAAATAACAGTAGTAAAATGATCAAAGAAGGCTACATTATTTGTTCCAGGTTCTTCTTCCTCAGATAATTCTCTTCAGTGGTTGTTCAGTTGTTTCTTTTGTGGAGACAATCCTCAGCTGAAGGTAGCTGAGGACATCCTGGGGGGAAGGATAATTTATAAAGACAACAGGTGGAGGAAAACACCAAGAAAAACCTTTTGGATCATAACCAGAGCTGAATCATATAAACAGAAAGAAAGGCAAGAGAGAATAAAACACAACTGACAAAGATCAAGCAACTCATGTGGATGAAAGTCATCACTTTGTGGGAAATGGAAAGCAGAAGGAAGTGACCATCAAGTATTCCCTTTATAATGGGCTGACATCACTCAGTTCTCTGCCAGACAAGGATATCAAATTGTTTGTGTTCCCATTTTAGGGCAGTGGGGAAAGTCATACCTGGCTGTAAATTTTACTATCATTATGTTTTTGTTCTCTGGAGACTCTAGTCTGACAGCAGGAAGACAAATATTGATACATCAATGAATGAATATTCTTCTGGGTGGTGACCTTTGTGAATGCTCTCGTTCTACCCTAATAAATAGTAATTCAGAAAATTGTTGTCATTCAGTCTGCTTCTGACAAACAAAAGGGAAAAACCCCAGGCCTTGCTTCCTGAGTCACTGGATTATCAAGAGTAGTAGGAGATTAGTGTATTGGGAAAGGAAGGAATAGCTCTATGAGGATCTGGGAATCTCTGAGACCTCATCACCATCAGTGACCTTCAAGACCTTCCTATGTGAAAATCCAGCTGGGCACCTGCTTCTTCTACTCTCTGATTTGCAACTCTTTACCTATTATAATTGTCTGAGCATATTATGTTCTCCAAAGAAACACTAAACTCCCTTATGTGAAAACTAAGCCATATGGAAAAATAATATTTCCCAGATAGTTGATCAAATATATTTCATATGTTTGAAAGACACTGTGTAGTTTAAACAGAGCTGGCTTGAACTCATACCACATATAATTTTGCTATGGAACAAGATATGTTCTAAAACAAGTGAGAATATGAAAAAAAAAAAAAAGATGGAAAGGATATATTATATAACAAAAAAAAAGTAGTTAGTTTCATATCAAACAGAAATTGTGGTAAGGAATTTAGGTCATTTTGTAGATGATTAGGTTATTTTGTGAATGATTCTGGGGTAGTGCAAACACAAAGCATGTGGAAATACATATTGCAAGCCCATTTACTAAGGAAGAGCAAACAGTTTTGTGGTTTCAGGCCTGGAAAAGCTGGGTTTGTTTTCTGGTTGAGGCACTCAGGCACTGTTACCCATCCACTTGGGTTATCCTCGGCCTGAGTTCTCAGCTGTAGAGCAGTGAGAGCACTATTTCCTAAACGCGTCACGAGGAAGAAAGAAATCTGTTACCAAAGGCATGACAAAGTAGGGTATCTATGTGCCTTTATAGATCAAGTCCCATTCTGGTTATATGTCTGAAAAATTTTCTATGATTGTTTATAATTAGTAAAAATTAATGTTAGCTTTGTCAAGAAATGATAACTCTAAGCCCCCAACTGTTTGAGGAAAATAACACTTACTAAGAAGATTTCTAGAAGACATTCAAGTTTTTTAAAAAGTGATTTTTCAGTTGATTACTCTTTCTCTACAAAGAACTGTTCAATTTCTTGTAATATTAAAAGGAGCCCATGAAATGAAAGACCATTCATAAAAGAAGATTAAGAAAAACATACGCGATTTTTAATAAAATATTGAAGTCTTTTTGGCTGTCTCTATAATAAATTCGAAAAGCTAATATTTGATAAGTATCTAATAAATAATCCTTCAATTTAGTTTAAAAATTATTTGACTTTTTTATGGAAGAGGTACTTTTAATCTACTAGTTATGAACAAACGCCAAGATAAATAATCACTGTGGTTTCAAATATATACAGATGTCTTTCCTCTTTCAGTCATCTGTTATTCCATTCCAATCCCGAATTCTGATTGTGGGCAATGTGCTAAATGTTCACATATATACACTGACACCCACTGCAACCTTCACCCCCATCATGGAAAACACACAAGCTCATACACGAAACAATGAATCCCTGAAGGTATTTTGGAAGTTACATAGGTAGGAAGAACAATGCATATAATAAACAACATAAAATAGTCCTAATTTTTATTGATTTGAATCACAGCTCTGGAAACAAAGTGGCTACTTATATAGTTTTAATTTGATTATTCACTGAATTCAGTTGTTTTTAAGGAGCTATTAGAGTGAATCAGGAAGACACTAGGCTGCACTGTGCATGTAGGATCAGGTTTATTTTTCTTTCTAGTTATTCCTCATATGGGTAATGGGAAACAAGACATAATCAGTATAATTTTTAAAGAAGACTTATCACAGCTGTCATCATAATTGGTTTCCCATCATGCTTATAAAAATAAAATGGATAATGATAGAAGCAGTATAATCCTATTTTTTGCATTGCTCTACAGAGTTTCAGCTGTGCAATTGGTTTTCTCACAGTCTTCAGTGAAAATGTCTTTGGCATTTCATAAGACAATGCTCAGCAATAGCTCGTTAGCTGTTGTGATAAAGCAATAATTAGACTAATCAGTAGTGTCTCAGTATTGTCTGGTGGTTCTTCCCAGCTGACTATTGTATTGACCTGCTCTTTCTTGCTTTAGGCTGTAATTATCATTTTGGTACAGGTCATCTTCTTACTTGTGTATTGTATGATTAAATATTGTAATTCATAAGTCTTCTTACAATCTTACAATATGCACCAGTTAATAAAAACTAGCACTGACTGCTACATAGGAGTTTTAAATATCTGTTATCTCTTAATATCTGATCGTTGTCTATTTAACTGCAAAATACAATGTGGAGACATAAAGTGCATTTTAGGGTCTTTTATTTAAGAATCAGATTATTCAATCTGGAGCAGAACAGTTGTTAAACTGTAGCAAATATTATTAATGCTGAAACAAGAACCAAATTAGCATTTAACCTAAGCAGATATACATTGAGAATATCAGACAGACAGAATGCAATTAGCAAACTTCAGAAAAAATTAGAGTTTGGAACTACTGTATGTGGGGTAGAAAACAATGCCTTAGTGAATCTTCTATTGTAATTATTTAAAGAAGGCAAACAGAGGGTGACTGCAGATGGGTTACTCAAGGACTGTCCCAGTAAAACTAACAGGAGGGCATTATATGAATTTACCAATACAGTTGAAAGCTAGGAAATTATTCTGGGGAATTATCACTGTATTTGTTTGGGATTTTTTTTTTTTTTAATAGTCTTATGTGCACATTGACTTTTGACCAGTGTTTCAGAGAGGTTGTTGGGCAAGACGGACCTCTGGTCTTACCCAGCACACTTGTTCATTATGCTCTTATGTTATGAAGAATTAATAAGAATGAATTCTTGGGTCCTAATAGAGAAAGTTTGCAACTTAGAATTTATAGAATTGTAGAGTAATTCAGGTTGGAAAATGTCTTTTTAGAAGTCCAACTGTAAACCAAACCCTGCCAAGTCCACCACTAAACCACGTCCCTACTCACCACATCTACAAGTCTTTTAAATACCTCCAGGGATGATGACTCAACCATTTCCGTTTGAAGCCTGTTCTGAATCTTGACGACCCATTCAGTGAAGACATTTTTACTAATATACAGCCTAAACCACCATTTATCTGATGAAACAGATAAACAGAGACACATATACTTCATAAAAATAATACAGAAGTTTACCATGTTATCCAGAAAGATATTCAGTCCAGCATGAGGAAACCTTGGTTTACAGTATCTTTGTAAAAACCCATGAGCTAATTAATGTGTTACAGATTTATTTCAGGCTCTCAAAGCTCTAACATGATTATGTCTAACTCAAACTGAATGAGCAGCTCTGAACATATCCAAATAACCTACAAATCCACATTCTTCCAGAAGGAGAAAATTGTCCTTGAAAACTTAAATCATAAGGTATCCTTATGATGAACACTAGGAACAAAGATTCCCTGTGAGCAGGTTATCTCCTTACTACCCTTGAAGAACAGTTTACACTTACCTCTGAGGCATCTTGTACTTCTTTTCTGAAACATGGAACTGAATGACACATATCAATTATATAAGACAAGTATTGTACTTTCTATATTAATCCAGTCTTATAAAGCATCATTTTTGGGAAGATGCTGAAAAAAGAAAACCCAGACTTGAAACAGTTGGCTTAACATTCAGTCTGAGCTCTTTTTATGATGTGAAAATATCCTTCTTGGTAATACTAGAAGCTTATACTCCCTAGAGGTGTTTATACGAAAAACTGACAGTTCTCTTTAGTTTTCTTCTCCAAGTCTATTTCAAATATCAAGATCTTCTGCAGAGATCTGGAGGGTCATTATATGGTGTTGAAATTGTTGTCAGTCACCTTTCTGAGTGACCACAGACTGACACACAATTCCACAGTGAGAAAAGAAATGTAAACTTTTATGTGAATCAAATCGGGAGTTCAAATTAACATTTCTTGCCCTTATAGCTAAAATTCAAATGCAAAATCTGGGCTAAAACATGTCTTATCTATAGCAGCTTCATGTTACTAGAAATGCAGCACTGTTTCTGCACCTCCTTCTATTAATTCGCTACCAAAACAGGTTTCCATACAGAGCCTGACTTTGAATGCCTCAAGCCATTGCTTTTAGTGACTCATGGCAGGAAATGTAAATCCTAGCTTGATCCTGTTCCATTAAAGACAATGGTGGAATTTCCAAGAGCTATGATGGAAGCAGATTTCACTCATATCCAAGAACTTTTCCTGGTTTTTAGCAGTTCATTATGTCTGTAATACTCAAATGAACTGGAAGAGCCCAGTGCAGGTGCATGTACCCCTTTATCCTTCTAACAGAAAACCGGGTCTTTAGAGGTTACCAGTAATTGTAACCACTTCTTATATTTGCTATGAAAATATTTCATATTTTTAATTCTTTTAGCATTGTAGTTCTAATACTCTTTTGATGGTTTGGATAAATCCTTTTGGAGATCTCTGGTGTTGGGGTAAAATCCTGGCTTGAAGCAGTGACAGTGGTAAAATATTGCAGGCTTCATTCAGGATCATCTGTCTGATAGGAGTTATTGGAATAAAGGATTAGGGATGCAGTTCCTTGGCACTAGCAAATTAAGTTCCACTTTGGGAAGTCAGTTGAAGGGAGGAAATAGTATTACACTGCCTTGCGTTGAGAAAATGAGTAAGTATTCCTCAACAGATCATATTACCTCAGTGATATATGCACTGGTTCTACTATATAAATCTAACTGACCCAACAAGTCTAAGAGCCAAGGTTCAACAGTTATACAGTCCATTTTATGGACTTGGTAAGCATTTCTTTTCTTAGTGGCGTTTATTTTTAACTGGCCTGTAAGGAACACAAAAATGTTCGATGCTTGTACTAGAAGCAATATTTATACTTGTGACAAAATAGAAAATAATGTTTCTAACTTTAAAAATAAAATTAAAAAAATTATAGAAGACAGTGAAACTCGAAAGAGAAGCTGCTTTTTGTGTTCTTGTTTCCTATTTATATTAAAATGATGTTTTTTTCATTTTTTCTCAATTAAAAGCATCCAGATATTATGTTGTGGTATTCTTCATTTCCATCCACAGGCCAACCCTAACCCTATAATGGTCCCAGAAAGATTTGTCATGATTTACACAGAGATTACAAGCAAACTCTAATTTGTGATGGCACCATACCTGGAAGTATCCCCAGAGCTTTACTTAAGGTTTCAGCTTCTTCCAGATCCAAGAGCAAAAAAAAAAAAGGATTTAGTGTTAGCAATAGTTCCAAATATTTGCAGAAACACTTCTGTCAGGCAACAGTATGTACAACTGCCAACATATTGTCAAAGCACAGTGGATGCCAAACAGGAGAATTTCCAGGAGACAAAGAAACATTATATGCCAAGCATGCCTGTGATCCACTCTGTGTCCAAAGAAGACTTTTTCAGCTACATTATGTCTGCTCTTTTGACATGCAACCATGACCTTAACTACAAGTAGTTTAATTTTTCTACATTCAGTAGTTTCTCCCCTCCAGCTTGTGAAGATCACAGATACATATGTGAAACATTTATCATAGCTTGAAGCCCTGTTGTGTTCAATTGCTTTACACTGGCATTGAACTGTTTAGCTTTCACAAGTAATACTTTGAGCCATAGTGAATAGCACAAGGATTGAAATTCATACCTTTCAGTACCTGGACTGTTTGACAGATTCCAGTCAATAAAAATGCTGGTAGAACACACAGCTTTATTTATCTGGGTGAGGATCTAGCTAAGTATACTGGTTAGCATTAAAGACAAAAAATACAACTTGCTGATTTCTAGAAGCATCGGCATGTTTATAAGAGTGGTGTGTGCACATCTTTCATTAATAAAGGGAAATAGAGTGAAAAATTCCACAGTGCTCTAACAGATCCACATCACTTCCATCCTTTAAATTTCAAATACCACAGAACAAAAAATAACTACCTAGAATGCAAAACAGCACAATCAATCTTTTTCATCTGTACTGGACATCAGACATCTGTTAAACTGGGGCAAGAATTAAGCCTACATTTTCTTCACGTAGAACAGCAACTAAAAATCAACTTAAATGAAGACACAGGCATGAAGCAAGAAAACGTTCTAGTCCAGGACATACCCTAGGAACAGCAACGTGTGATTAAGTCACAAATAATTAGAGAAGAATGTGCTTAAGCTGATGTCTCATGCAGGACCTCTGATAAGCACGAAGATGGTTCAAAAACAAAGTCCAACGAGGTGAGAAGCTTTTCATTATGTTCCCTGAGCTTTACCGCACTCATATTTTTTTTGCAGTGCAGTCACTAAAACAACTACCTGACATGGCTAAAGTTGTAATCTTTTTTAGCTTGTTTTCAAAATGGAATTTTGATCACAGTCTAGCAATTTATTTTAAGGTACTGTAAAATTATTTGTTGATTGAAAGCTGATACTTTAAATTTTTAACTTGTAGACAAAATTATAACACCCTAAAAACAGAGCTTTAGATTAAAAGTTCTGACAAAACCCTTACAAAAATAGCAGCAGTGGTCCTGCTATAATAATAAAAAAATAACAAACAGAGGAGGTTAAGTAAAGCCTTCTTCAGAGGAACTGGCACAGTCTATCTGTTTGTTCTGATTTATGAAGCTATTCAGTGTAGTATTGTTCAGCAAAAGCAGTTTGTAGGAATGCATGCTTTCTATGTAGTGCTACTAGCCCAGAAAAAAAGTGACATATCAAACTTAAGGGCTTAAGGAAATGATCATTGTAAAACATAGCTGAAATGTCTGTATTTCTTTTGTCTGCTCCTTTACTCTCCTGCCTGCAGCTATAGCAAGAAATGAGAAGTTCAAGTCATATTTGATACTTACTTGATGTAGTGGATATAACAGAATGACCATAGTCTTTTTATCCTTTTTCCATGCAGAAACATGCATCTCCATTTGCCTCTGCATAAACAATCATAATTCATGTTAACATGCTTACAAGAAAAGATGACCATGAAACTCACAGAGAAATGAATACATTATATTTGGATAAAGCATAAAAGTAATACAGGCTGCAGGAGTATCCCATGTTGAGAGGTGAAAAGAAGAGTTTTGTTCCCAAGGCAGAGCATCAGATTTAATTTACACCAAGCTATAAGGTGGAATGGCCTGAAAAAACTATTTGGCCTGTTCATGAAATCAGATTCATCCTTCAAAACCTGTCCCAGGTGCCTCAGATGCAGCTCGGTGGAATGTGGCCGTGCACAGGCAGACCTGGCAGGCTCACATGTGGGGAGAAGGCCAGATCTTTATTTTCATGAGGTCGTCTCTGATTAAAGAAAGGTGTTATAATCCTGTGAACATTGATTCTTCATAACTGTTTGGTGTACATTTACCTTTTTATTTCAACATCAGCTAAACTGGGCCAATCAAACTGGAAGCAAGTTGTGCTGTTAAAGTACCATTGGTTTATCATAGGCTTTCAGAAGGCAGAAAACTGACTCTGAATGTGGAAGACAAAGGATCTCAGGTGATTAAAAGCAATTCAGGAAGGGTGTTTGATCCCCCTTGACTGCAAACACCAGGTTCACCTGACTGCACTCAGGAGCCCTAATGACCCAGCCCAGTCCAGGGCTCATCCCACCCTGCCCACAGCCCGGACCCAAGCACAGCCCCTGGCACTCAGTGCCTGCCCGAGAGGCTGCAGGATTCCATCTCCGATCCCACACAGCCCTGCCCATGGGCCGTGCCAAACCCGATCCACCTGTGGGCTGATGCTCAGGAGCTGGAGCTGCCCCAGCTGCCCCTTGCCTGCCCTGTCCTGGATGTGGGGATCAGGCTCCGGCTGGCAGGTCCTCAGAGACCCCTTACTGCCCCCAGACCAGAAACTTTCCATCCCTTAAAACTCCCTGACAGGAATCTTCTTGCATGGTACCTCAGAGTTCAATGAAGACACGTTTTTTGCTGCACTCCAAGGCCTGGTTTTATACCTGTGCATGAGAACGGGACGATTTTAGGCCTAGTACTAACAGATGTCCCATGAGTAGAGGGCATGATAGTTTGACTGGAGTGCCTGCACACAAAAGCAGCTCAGGGAGGGCTGGTCATCAGAAATGGGGTTCCTCAGGTGTGTTGAAGAAGAGAGTAACCTTCAACGAGGACTGTAGAAACCATATAATGACTTCTTTGGGTTAATATTGAGGCAAGCAGAAACACATTTCCTGAGGGGTGAAAAACTAAGAAAGAAAACTAAGAGGGAAACGGAGTTTGCTTGCTTAACCTAAGTGAAACATTTTCAGTTTGGATACTGCTTCACTAGAGCTTTGGGATTTAGCTCGGATCATCCTGAAGTTCTCCAAAATGTCAACCTTTTATAAATTCCAGCACAAAAAGGTCCCAAATAAGGCCTCTTCTCCACAGTTTCTAGAATTTTTCTATGAAGCTCCTCCAACCTTTCATGCAAGTATTTATGGGGAGCAAAGAAGCTGGCTGAGTCACTAATACTCTGATCTGCTTGTATCCTGTTACTGAGCATTCTAAGGATAATAGTCCCTTTGTTTTATGCTTTGGAAAAAACATCATGACTTTGCCTGCCATTAAATGGATGTTTGATGGGAAGCTCAGTGAATGTGACCGGTAAGGAAACAGAATAGTGTGTTTCAGTCTTCACAGAGGAAATATTTGTAACAATTTATAGCTGAAGCCACCAAATGTATTCAGAGATGTACTAGAGCCTCAAATCCTTCAGAGAAAAGAGGATTTCATCTCAGTGAAAGCTGGCTGTTTAAATGTATATCTACCTATCTGTGCATTTTTATATAAGAACAAATAAGAATAAAATCTGAAATGTTTCCTCTTTCTTCCCACTCACTGTCATTGAAGGTGGCTCCTAGGCATTGTATGTTGCTGGCGGCATACGGAGTAGTAACAGAAGACACTCATTTTAGCTGAGCTCTGCAGGGAATTCTAGCAAAGGACACAGTGTGGCTATGTCCAGAAACAAGGGTCTTCTTCTCTGAGTATTTATAAGCCATGCACTGGACACAGAAATACAAAACTACTGCTTTTTCAATTAGCGGATTCATGGCTTGCCATATTAATTTTATCCTTTTTGTATTTGCAGCATCTTTTTTAACTCACTGAGTTGCTTGGCTGCTGCTGAGGGCTTATTTCCATTTTCAGAAAGCAGTAGAAACCATAAAATATCCTTACAGCATCCTTTTGAACCAGACTCCTCTATCTTTGCTCTACAGGAAGGAGCATGGGTAAGGCTGAATGGATTAGTGATGGCTCAGTACCACTGGTTGTTTCTTCAATTCTCTATGTGCCAAATGGAAGTAACAGTAGCTTCCTTCCTCCACTTCTTGTCTGGTGTATTTGAACATCACACTTTCCAGGATAGCCATTTGTCTTATTAGCTGTTTGCACAATGCTTAGTGCCACAGCACATTACTTTTAGATGGAGCCCCTAAGCACTTCCAAACAGCTGCTAAGTTTACCTGAGGATACAAGGGTATGCTGGTAACAGATAGAACCTGATTTATTCCACTTGCTTCCTGTGCTGTTTCCAAAGGGAAGCAGCATAGCTGCTCCAAGCCATTAGCATTGCACAGAGTGAAATTCCATCAAGTACAGCAACTTGTTCACAGTCACATGGCTTCCAGGCTGATTTACAGTTTGGTTCATGGGCAGAGTGGAGAGTGGGGGTGTGTATATGTGGGGCTTTATCTGCACAAGCTCAGCAGCTGTGCCAAAAGATAGGCTGAAGATAAGTTCATGCCTTTCATTTCAGGCTTATTAGTTTATAGTCTTCAAAAAAGAAACAAAAAATGCCATTAATAAAAATAGCAATCCTCCTGGTCTAATAAACAGAGCTCATATACATTGATAGCATTATATTGGCAACAATGCACTCCATATGCTCAGGAAGGTTACAGGGCACATATCCATGTAAACAGTCAAGACACTGAACTTCAAATATTTGGAAGAAATGTTTATTTAACAACTGAATACATGCTAAAAGAAATAATTTACAGCAGCAGTTTCATTACACTTTCTCTCCAGTTTTCTAGTTCCCATCTGAATTGAAGTGATAAATACAGAAGTGGAATTATTTACTACCCAGTGAGGAATGCGTTTAAAGAATAAGCGCACAACTCAGACACCGATATAGCAAATAAACCACCTTATCACCTGTGTGGCAAAATCTCGCATTTTAGTATTTTGCTGAACACACCGAAATGGAGTACCTCTAGATAACAGTACTTTACACTGTACCTCCTTATCTAGTCAAAAATATTTACATCTCTCTTGACTAATGTGTAGGTAGCAAAAACTGAACTATTAAACACATACCATTGATATTCACTAAATAATACATAAAAAGGAACAGTAAATGCGCATTCACATGCATTTAATTTAATTTTTTTACATAGTGACTTTATTGGGTCATGAAGATTTAACTTCGTTTTGCAAAGATGCACATTTTCTCAGTTTGATATTACAATTTAACATAACCATACAGTTTTTAGGAGCTACAGAACGAATTCCCATTTCAGTGATCTGTGCAAGTGAAGCATAGATGAGTAAGAATAAGATTCAATATATTTTTGTTCCTTGCAAATGGATATCTTAAAACAAATGAAAATAGTTCTTTCTGGTTATAAATGAAATCCTTTATTTCTCTCCAGCTTATACACAACTTTTTACTTACTTTTTTTAAAGTCTGTAACTAAAGGTTTAGAGGGTTTTATTGGCCATTTACAGAAATACCATTTTAATCTTTATTTTCAAACTTTATGTTGCTTTAAACAACGACATAAATGGGGGTATGAATCTTACTGAAGCTGCAGGGCATCTTTCTGTACATTAATACATTAAGGCCTATGCTCTTTAAAAAAAAGTTCATTTCACATCAGTATTAAATGTTACTTGACCATAACATGAACCTAAAAATCAAAAATTTCCGCTGTTGGCTTGATTTTTTGCCCTCTTCTTTATATAAACAAATACAAAAACTTAAACAAGGCTACTCATGTCAGTGAGGATTGTGTTGAAGTTTGTAAGATATGATCATATCAATTGTTCAATGAGACTGCCAGGTCATGGTAAAAATGTTGCAACTTCATAATTTTGCTCCCAACGGATTATCTTTCTCAGTATAGAAAAACATATCTTAGAATTCTGACTTAATTTAATATGTTTCCTCATCAGGCATTGTGAAAGAGGATGGTTTTGGTTTGGGTTTTTTGTAGCAAGTTGCTATAGAACCAGTTGCTATGAACACGGAAGAGAAAAAAAAAGTTACATAGCAATTCCATGAATCTGTAAAAAATGAAACAAAGTGATTCGGGGTCTGTTGAATTTAATCTGTATTTTTCCCACTGAATTCTCTGAGGTTCATTTTAAAACTGTTTCCTTTTGTAAGAAAGAGTATTGTAGTATCTAGATGGTACACAATAGCCCTTCACAAAGGGCTAAAGAATGTTTGTGATTAAAATTAAATAATTCATTTGACAACAGTGCTCAGAAATTAACCATAAGCTGAGCTGAAAAATTAATACTTCTGTACAGAAAAGCACATAGCTGAACATATGTTTTAATTCATCCATATTCAGCACATCATGAAATAATGGGAATTTAACAGCATGCTGAAGTTCACAAGAGTCAGGTTAAACATAAGAGAGACTTAAAGCTGCTTTAAAAATAAATTCCCAAGTGCTTTCTTAAATCATGGCCCTACAACTTTGTCCTAGCCTATTCAACGACTTTTTTTTCTGAAGAATTAAATGACAAAAAAATCCTGCAAGTTCATCCCCTCCAAAGGATTTAAAGGGGACTGAAGTAACTCGGCTGTTAGTGAAAATCCAATTTCTACGGAGGCAAGAAGCCAAGGCTTCACTAAGTAGAAGGATACTTGAATTAGTGAGTGGCAAGGAGACTGGGGCACATTGTGAGAGACACTGTCACAGCAGTTGTGTTGTACTGTATCTGATAAGGCTGATAGATAGTGTAGCAATAAATTGATTAATTAAATATCACAGCGTGAATAACAACAAAACAGATCAGTCATCAGTGCAGACACACTTTTATATAAAAGCTCCTTTAGCAAACTAAGGATTTTGTTCTAGTAATTTTCCCCACAATGACATTACTTGAAATTATGTCATTTACAGACTCTACCAAGGTACAATATGGGAGGCTGGAGAAAGATGATCTCAAAAGAACTGGACACCATAGAACTGGGGACCAAAGGCACATCTGTGCTGAGGTGAATAAATCCACTACTTATAACCCTAAACTGACACTCATGATGCAAGCACATTGTCTGTTTTACCCTGTTGCTCTTCTGTATATAGAATAAGACAGAAGTGCAGGACCAAATCTTCTGTTAGTATAAACTAGTCTTAAGCTGAACTTCACCAATTTACTACTTTAGCAGATCTCACCCATGGATAAAACTGTCCCTCAGATCTTAAAACGGGGAGCTGGCTTTGGGGTTGTTATTTACGTGGCGTGGTGCTGTTTCTTTGCATTTCGGTGATCTGGCCCACAGAAAGAACAGAGCACTGAGAGTCAGTAGCGTGGACAAATCTCTACCACAGAGCTGGGAACACAACTCCATAAACTGAATGCGAGCTTTGCTCATGGATATATGGCAGTCTATGAGCATCAGTATTTAAATATTAGCATTCACAAATACGAACCAAGAAAGCAAGAGAGTAATTAGCAGAGGGTATTTTAATGCTATTTGTATTTTTAATTAAAAAAAAAAAAATATACAACTGAAAATCAATGCTCTCCTCTTCATTGGTTCAATCTATAGCAAGGTATTATACAAGTTGAATAATTTCAGATACCATACTTAGAAAAACAGAATGCAGAATACTTCCATGCTATACAGTGACTTTCATGTTAAAATAGCTTAATTTTAACATTGCTTTGAAGTTACACGTCATATAGATTACTGACAGGGGAGGAGGTTAACTGCGGTGTGACCAGCTCCCCTGGAAGTTTTTCCAAACAAAAGAGTAAAGCAGCTCATAAAAGGAAGTTGTTTTTTTTCCCTCTAAACCAATAATTAGAAAGTACAATATTTCTAAGACAAAAAGTCTAATCTATTTTAGAAAGGAGCTAATGTTTGCTGCATATTTTTTCATGGTACATTTAAATTATACTTTTAATAAAATACATCTTTAGATCAAAGCTGAAAGAAGTCATCAGTAGTAGGCCAGTGTACTCCACATTTTTTTTCTTCCAGATGATGGATGGCTTATGTTGCTCAGATTTCCACAATCGATCTCATTCAGTATTGTTTTTCCTCTTCTAGCACATATAAACAGGAGAACTGGTAGACAGAACAAGAACAAAATCCTTGTGTCCAATCACGTGTTTAGACGTTCATCAGCTTAATGAGTTCATGCAGTTTTATATAAGTCTAGAAATGGTAGTGCTGACGATGAAAGGTGGGGCTTGCTTTTCTTTTCTGTAAGATGACAGCATGAAATACAGCATTTTCTTTATATCTCCATCAAAAGAGAAAGCAAAACTTGCCTGCTGAAGACTTGCAGAACTTTTGAGCAGTAAGCTAGGTCCAGGTGAGTTATCATCCTTGAAACTCTGGTCTTTCTGGTCTTAGAATCAGAGCAGAGAGGAAGGACTTGCTAGGAAAGTTAGAAATGGATTTTATTTAAACCTAGTGGAAACTGTTTGAACTTTCCACTCTTGTAAACATCCACATAATGCCATGAAAAAGTTCATGAATATTGCATTTTTTTCCAGTTATCTGTCTATACAAGTTTCTACTTGGATGAGGTTCCTAGAGGTAATGTAGCTCAGACACTACGTGGTGCCCTCTCAAATTCATGGGTCCTCCTGTTTCTACCTTTTTTATTCTCTTGTAGGTGCTTCCACTTATTTGTGTTCACCTGCGCATTGGCAGGCCTTTGCCGGCGCTGTTTGCGGTCTCTTTTCCAAACCTGCTCACAGAACTCATCCATTGTGTTGAGATTGGGGTGGTTGATCAACTGCATGAAGTCTCTGTACCAGATCTTTTGGCTGGGGGTCATGCTGTTGGTCGCATCCTTGGTCTTGGAGCCATCCCCGTCTTCTTCTTTATGGAGCAGCTCTTCCAGGTGGTCATTATCGATCACTTCAAGGGTCACCTTGAGCAAGGTTTGCATGAAGCCGTGCTCCACAGCATGACAAAAATAAACACCAGAGTCTCTCCGGTGAAGGCTTCGTAGCAATAGGCCCTGTTCTGTCCGGATCATGTGATCATCCACTTTTATCTGTATTGGGAAAAAGTGGTAATTTCAATAGTTATTTTTCATATATGTGCCATGTTATCCTCTAACAATGCTACTTCTTTATTCCTGCTCCTTTTAACTGGTAAAACTCGGCCAAGAATTCCCAAGCCCACAAAAACGGAAAACCCTTTGCCAGTTATCTGTTACTGTGAAAGGCTCAAATATTCTGGAAAAACTGATATAATGCCAAGAGTTTGGGAATTAGGAATTTACTCCTTAGTAACTACTGCTGCTGAGCAAAGATCTGTTTCAGCTTAGTCAGATGGAGTTGCTGGAAAGATTACAGAAGATCTGAGCCTGTAATCAGCAGAGTCAACATGAATTCATTTGGCTGTATTACTGAGGTCACATTCACCATTATCTTTTAGTCAAGCCTAGATCCATTTGCAGGAAAGGTTCTTTGTCTTCCTGTTGTTCCTTACTACAAAAGCCCTTATGCATAGAGGTGGGTTCTGCCTAAGAGGAAAATTTGCAAACAAGCAACTAAGGATTAAATCTCAAAATATTAATATTCAAAAAGCAGCTGTTCAAAATACTGGGTTTTTTTTCTGAATTAATTCATATCTAGAATGTAACTTCATTCTCTGAATGCACGTTGCTGCAGACAGAAAAGGCACAAACCTGTTTGCAGTTCTCTCACTGAGAATAAATTCTTAATAATTTACTATTTATGCAAACAACACAAAAATATTTAAAGCAGCTAATATAACCATTCAGTATAACCATGCTTAAAATATATGTATGTATATTTAAAAATACTTCAATGCAACAAACAAGTTTTTGTTTCCTAGCTTGCCCTCCCTACCTACCGGAGTAGATTATTCTCTTATGATATGTGTGACCTGGCTTGATACAACTTGACAACTTGAGTGATTAATAACACAAGAATGCTGGTGACAAGAGAAGGAGAAAAATAACGAATCAGCTTAGCATAATGCAAAAAGGGAAAATAAGTGTTTTTGCCTCTATGAATACTGCTTTTGATGAAAAAAAAACCAAGTTTTCATACTCCTGTGCCCACTACAGTTCTCAGTTCTTCATTCTGACAGTTACCTGCAGAAAAGTCTCAGAGCATGCAGCACAAGGGATGCTCCTGCCAGACTATGCTTCAGTCAAACAATATGATTAGGGAAAGCAGCTAAGCTTTTTCTCAAAGGCAATTTTAAGGCCTTTGTGATATTTAAGTTTGTATAATCTTTGAGTGATGTTTTAGGTGACAGATAGAATGCTAGCTTTTTCTGTTTCTGGGATCTCTGATACAAACCAGAGTGCTTTGCAGGGAGTCTGAGCAAGGAGAAGCTATGGATGTTTGCTGCTGCAACAATCTGTAAAACCTGTTAGGGAGCTTACAGGATTTTATGGTAGTAAGAGTGAGAATATGCTGAAGAAAAATGGAAATCATATATTCCAGAGAAGTTCTGCTGAACTAAAATTATTCTGGGAAGGACTCAGATTGAAATCTGTAAAGATAATTAGTTGCAACTCTTTGGTTTTTTTTCTACTGTACCTCTTCTTTGCGATCATCATTTTGCTTCTGGAATTGCCAGTAGACAACAGCACGCTGAGATTTCGGACTGCACTCAAGGAAAGTGCTGCTATTCTCTACTCCATAGATAATCTTTTCCTCCAGGGTCTGACCACTTGGGTTATCTGTAAAGCATGAAAGAAAAAGAAAAAAAATAAATTACCAGGAAACTAACCCTTATTTGCTAAGTAACTTTTTTTGTTTAGAATTTGGGCTCTCTTAAAGTGTTTAAAAACAAAAACTTTAAAAAAATTTTCCCCATATCAGTATTGCATTTGAAAAATCTCCATCAGCACCTCTATCTTTGTAAGGACCCACGGTAAGTTTTTTTGTTTACTTTATTTTTTAAAATTGTATTTTAAATCCTAACAGCTGTTAACATCTCAATATGTGAAGTTACTGAACTTAATTGTGAAATTTTTTGTAAGCCTCATTATTATTCATCAAGGAAAACGTCTAGGACACGACAAGAATTTTTAATAGCAAACTGTATGCAATGAGAAAACTCAGGGTGTAGTTGCAGAATGTTTGTAATGATGCCTCCTGGGCTCTATGGTCATAATACTTTAGAGCAAAGTAATAAAACATGAGGCTATTTAAAATAGAATAATGTGTTTAGATTATATGGCACTGCAGTTTGCTGAAGCTGTTAATGACCAGGAATAATGTTTTTGAGGAAACGATCTTCAATTAATCATTTCCTCTCATACTGATATAATTTATGGCAATGTAACAAGGTTAATAAACCAGACATTATGGGAGGGGGAAAAAGAAAGTTAAATAAATTACTTCCTTTTGTAACAACGTTTCAAGATATTCATCAACTTGCTGGAAATATCACATAGCTATAGGACTTATATGGTATTTAATTCTTCTCCAATACCAAAGAGGCTTTAAGGCATCGTGTTTCAACTCTCCACCTCAGCTCTTTAAAATGCTGGTATGGACTTAAGTGGCAACAGAACAATAGTACTGAAGAGTAGATGAGGAGGAAGGGGTGGGTAGGCTATTTAACACTGTTGATCTCATGGGGTTTTCTGACTCCTTGCCATGCTTTACCTTTCTTTCCATTTTTCATGTTTGATTTTTAGCACTGGAAATCTTTAAGGAACTGGTTTTGATATGTGTCAACAGGGAAATTGTGTCTATTTAAAACCTGGTCAGGGAAATCCTTTGTCCAGTTTTGTTTGCTCCCAGCTGTGTCTTTCTCGTACTGGCCATGTTGTTTAGCAAATACAGGTTGTTCGTTAGATGACTGTGACAAAAGAGTAAAACTGAGCTCCTGGCTTACACTGATACAAAATCACATATGAATTTCAATAGTGACTTTCAGCCCTGAGAGAGGATGGCAGAAAGGACGTGGAGCAGAATAAGGACTGGTGCTTGCCCAGTTCTCAGGAAATCAAATGGCCTAACACTAAATAAATAGGAAATGGTTCTGCTTGCCTTCCTCTCCTGGATTGTGGACCTTTTAAGCAAGTGAGTGGAGTGCTCTAGTAAAAACTGAGTGAGTCAACTTTTATGACATCTCTGATAAACCACATTCCCCTGAACAATGTCAGTACAGCTCTGGGTCAGGAAGATAGGGAGCAGTGGGGGAATGAATTAGAAAGCAAAGGAGCAAGAGAAGGGTAAGACAGCTGGAGCAGAATATAGCCAAGATGGTGAGGTCTGAGATGGAGCACAGGCGAATTTGTGTCATTGAAACAGAGGAACTGAAATTATGTGAAGAGATTAACTGAATAAAGTTAGAAGTGATAAGATAAAGATGGGAAGTGAGAATGATTGTTTGATAACTGATGGGTTCAGATTTAACACTGTGAACGGCTGATGTACTGAACTCTTCTGTTCCAGGTTAGATGCTCTAATTAAGGAATAAAATTCACATGGCTGAGCAGGCAGTCAGATATCTTCACAGAGTTAGAGAGAAACTGTTTGATAGCTGAACAACACACTGTTTGATATCCACAACAGACAGCATTTTCAGGCCTTCAGCATGAGACACTTGGTAGAAAATATCCCCTTTTATAGCCTGGGACACATATGTTACTGCTCCAGTGATGTGTTTCTGTGAAACAGTGATTTACAGGCTTCCATGACAAAGGATGGAAACACAGGGATTTCACCCTAGGATGTATGCTCTGCCTCAATTCTTCTCCCAGGCTCCCAGAATGACCCAAGTTCAACAACAGCAATCCAATGGTTTGGGTGTTTGTATTGGAACTAGGAATATCAAGTCAAATTCCTAAGCCTAAGTGAACTTTGGGTCCTCATCTCCAGCATCCCAAAAAGAGGATTTAAGCAGCAGATTACTCATTAAGGGGCTTGCAGCACCACTTCATTATATTTTCCTGAACATGGCTTAGTTCAAGTAAATTACAGAGGGGCAGAGCACATGTTATACTGTTCTCATTAGATCCAAGGGAGGCAGTTTTCTAAATCATAAATATCAGTATAAAGGACAAAACCAGGTATTTCTTTGGTTAAAGTCCTACGACTCATGAGTAGTAGAAGATTTTTAAGTATATAGAGATCTGCTGGAAAACTTAGGTGCCTAGGATGTTCTTAGTATCTAAGAAGCTAGTCACAAGTTTTTTTAGACTGTGCACTCTGACACCATTTCAAACTTCTGTTTCCTTGGATCTGGTCTATGACATTCTAGTGTGTTACAGAACACTGTGGAAAGTGGGTGAAGTCCTGTTTAAGTTTCTTCACAGCTGCAGAAAACACAATAGGGGTGACAGACATGCAATGAGAGAGGAAGCCTTTTAGAGATCCTTCAATTTCCATTTCCATGATTTGAAGGAGCAGAAGGCAGGTCCAGAAATGTCTATAAAGTTCATGTAATACTGAGCACATGGAGTGCAAGAAAGAAAGCAGTGATGGAATAATCACAGGATCAGAGTGCAGCTTTGGGACTGAGAAGCTGAAGAGACTGGATGGAAGAATGAAAGTTTAAGAAGTTCAGAAAAGCAGCTGGAGGAATTAGAAAACTATAGAAGTCATGAAGTTGGTAATGAAATTCAGCCCAAAATCCTGTCTGAGAGCAGTAATTCCCAAAATGAACCCAACAGCAGTATCAGTTTACTGCCCTGATAAATATCCTTTAAGTACATAATTTCTGACATAACCGAAGAAGTATGAAAGGCTAAGTACTTCTACCAAGACTGCTTTGCAGATGAATGAATCTCACAATACAGTTTAAGTCAGAGTGATTCTTTGAACTTCCCCTGGGATAATTCATGTTAAAAAAAGGTGCCTCTTCTTTAACAAGTTCTTCTTCAAAAAACCCCAAACTTGATTATTTCTTGATAGCTCTAGTATGTTACATTTAAAGAAAAATTCTCCTTTAGCTGCCACAAAGGTGATCATGCTTTTAGATTTAAATGTTAATGTCTAGGCAAACAGCTGTACAGTGAAGGATCCTCAGCTCCCTCTAACGTTGCTATGTAGTCATTTTATACTTTTTATATATTTGCACCAAAGAGCAACTGAAAACACTATGTAAACCTTATTAAAAATATTATTGCTTCAGACTGATATTGCAAAGCTGGTTCCTGCAATGTCTTTAGAAGTGAGTTATACATTAAGACACTATCTTTTTTTCATGTTCAAGTTTTGTTGGTTTACATGGAGAATCAACTGGCACTTCCTGCAAACAAATGTGTAGACAAGTAGTAAATAATTTCTGAAGCTTTTTTTTGGTTATAGACAAACCCAATTCTTCATCTGGTGTCCAGGGAACTACTAGTCAGAAACAAGGAACAAACTTAGCACAAGTTGGCATAGGAAATTTATAGGCCATGAAGTCATCTGTACTATGTATGATCATGAGTAAATGACAAGTAAATATAGGAAAATGTAATAGATTTACAACTCAAGTGATTTAGAGAAAATTTCTTCTAAGACCAATCTAAACCATGCATTAAGTATTTTGACAGTGCATCCTTCAAGTCTAGGATCCAGAACTCCATTCCCTCACTATTTTTTGTAATTTACTGATCCTTCTAATGCTGTCTTATCTTGTTTAGTATTTGCTCTGCTCATTTTGGCAAAGCTGTATTAAAACTCCTTGTGATCAGGTCTACCATATAATAACTTTGCCCAGACCTCGAGTTTTCATGATTGTTTTAATGAAAAAACTGCATTTCTGGATTACTGCAAAACTGGATTACTCTCTTCCCTTTGGACAGAAAGTATCTTTTTCAGACAAATATGCTTACCCAATATGGGAAGACATGAACTCTAAGTGTTTTGAAATGGTTTTTTCATCTATGAAAATAAAGAACAGACCTACAGTTGTATAAAGCACAGATAGCAAAGGCTAGTGAACATTAAAATGAGCAGACGTGGTAGAACAGTTCATAGCTTTGCTCAGGAGTAAAATGTTCAGAGAGTAAAAAGGTAAAGCTAAGAAATGCTTCTGCTGGTACTAAAATCAATGTTTAGCACCTGGTGAAACTTTCCTGTTGTGGAACTGAAAATCTCAGTCTCAATATAAGGATGGTCTTACCTTCACTGTGTAAGCATTACTTGATATCATGCAATGGGAAATTTGTGAGCTTTCTGCTAGTCACAATTGACTAGGTCAAATCTAAACTAGTTGTAGATTCATGAGTTCTCAAAATGTGACAACTACATACTGACCACAGTCTGTTCATGCACTTTTAAAACCCCTTTTACCCTTTGAGTACCTTGGCCTGAGTCTGACAATCAAAAGTAAAAAGAAAAGCTATAGTAATGTCAGCTGTGAGTTTCAAATTACTGAAATGAAGACAGAGAAAACTTTTAGTGAAACATATTGGTAGTGAATTATAGCTAACATAGAAGTACAATTTTGGACTATTTATAATTTTTGCTATTACACTGACTGGAAGGACATGAGGGTTTTGAGGTATCTCCATTTTCAGTTACCTCCTTATTTTTCACAGTTGTTTAACCCTGGGATTAGGTCAGTTGTTTAGAGCAGGGTGCAAATAACACCATGGTTAAGGGGTTGAGGATTCCTGTATGGGTCATTCACTCAATGATCCTTGTGAGTCCCTTTGAACTCAGAATATTCTATGTGGAAAGTTCCTGATGTGCCACAGTCATGAGGAATCACTTTTTTCCAGCAGAGGGAAGTATTGCCTAAGTATTCCTTTCACTTACAGTAAAATGGACATTTTTAATTTTCTGAGTGAAGGTCTTCTGAAAAGTTTGGCAACAAATTAGTAACTGTGAGAAGTTTGTCAGTCAAACAAGTCAAGAAAGGAAGCTGATCAATACACTGTGAAAATGAAACAGCTGACAAAAAAGCAAACCAAAATACGTCTAAGAAAACCCATGCTGAAAGCACATGGGGACATGCCTGCTGCAAGAACATCCTGATCTCCAGAGCTTTTAGTGTGACACCTACTGTAAAGGTCACTCCATATTTTGCCAAGATAGTTACAAACACATTTGGTTTGTAATTTGATTTGGTTATCATCTTATGCAAACTACGTACAGCAACATGGACATATTTCTTGATGTCACGAAGGAAATACAAATCTTTTCTGATATAACATGCCTAATGTGATGGTATAGTATTATCAGGGAAGAGAAGCAAGAAAATTAAAATGCTTAAACCATTTATCCGAGAAAAACAAAAAGAAAAAACCCCAAACCCAAATAGATTTCAGTGTCTGATCCAGGCCATTGTAAGCTATCTAAATTGGGATAATGATGTATTATATTCATTTTTCGCAGATGTTCAAGACAATTTCACCAACAAATCATTCACGTGCTTCCTACTCTGCTCGTGCAGTCTGTAAGTGACAT
Organism: Callaeas wilsoni; assembly: GCA_013398955.1. Lineage (NCBI taxonomy): Eukaryota > Metazoa > Chordata > Aves > Passeriformes > Callaeidae > Callaeas > Callaeas wilsoni. The sequence goes on from VWPU01006194.1 coordinate 43,322, forward strand.
CCAAATTAGCTGCACTTCAGTGGTGCCCATAACTCACCGTGATGCTGCAGGTCTGAGCAGTGGGTGAGCGGGTCCCCGTTTCGGATGTCCTGTCGTCTGGTGCGCCTGCAAAGATCACATTCGAAATCTGTTACTGCCCTTCTCAGTGCTCAACAGCAACAAATGGAACATTTGTATAATTACAGAGGTCACAAGTGCACCTAACAACACGAGGTATAGTAGCAACATATCATTACTACTATATTCTGTGCATTATCATTTTGTAGAATCAAGCTTTACTCTTACAGGTGAAGTCTTCAGAATCTGATAAATACACACCTCTTGCACTGAGATACTAAATAAATAAATAATGTTTAATGCTAATTATTTGTATTAAATAAATACCGAATAAAATAAAACATGAAGTTTATTTGAACTGTGTTGGCAAATACTGGTCACAGAAAAATTCATTACTTGATTCACAGATACGGGGACTGCTGAAGAATTAAAATACATGCCATAGAGTTTAACATGCATCAAAAGGACACATTTGCACAACTACAGAATACTTTGAGTATTGCAGCATCTTTAACACAGATGAAATGTTAAGATGGGTGGCTTTGAAAGAATGCTTAAGTGCGGTATTTTCTACAAAATCTAAATTAAAAAGCATAGATCATTTCAGCCACCATGTGTTTCACCAAAACATTTCTGATAAAACCTTTTACAAAACTTGCAAACAGTTTTGTCTTTAGAAAAAACAAAATAAAAACTTAAGAAGGAAGATTTTGAAATGTCATTTATTCTATCTTTTGTAGCTTAAGTCTGAATTCTGCCTTTGATTGCATGTCTTTTTAACACAGTATATTCTTCTCCCAGTTTGAATTCTACTGGCTCTTTTGAAAAACATATTGATCTGTGCTAAAAAAGTGTTGTATTTCATAGAAGAGAGCTTTTTAATACAGTTTTGTTTTGCATGTGTTGTTCTCTCTTTGTCTGCTCCTAGTTTTATTTAAATAGCTGTGACACAAAATTCAACTGAGCCAAAGAAAAGCGTTTAATATGACAAAGAAAGAAAAAAAGAACAAGGCAAACAAAGATGTGTTTCAAGTGTGAGCACTTTACTTTAGGAATCGGAGAAAGCCTGAGGGCTTGCAAAATTAGAGGAGAACAAAGAGGATTAGGCTGCTGAACAATGCTGCGATTTCAGATTATGGTATCCAGCAACGGATATGCAAAAGTCAAGTAGCCTTGTAAAAAGCCCTGTTGGTCACTCCCTTGTGACAACAGCCCGTATTTTTAAAAGCCATTGTTCTGCAGCACAGACCATCTCTCTTCTCTCCACCAGCCCTATTTGCAGGCTCTCACTAACAGCCAGCATCAGCACATACCAAGGGTTCTCACAGAGGCACAACTGCACAGCTGAGTCCTCTTGCCTGAAAGATTTTAACTATACTTTTTTCACTGAAAGCTACTGAAATGTTAAACCTGAAATTAATTACATGAAGTACAGCAGAAGCTTTCTTTCTTAAAAAAAAAGTTAGATGAGCGTTTTTATATATTTTTCTGAATAAAAACTTCTTTAAAATTGAGTTAGGACATCTTAGCACACTTTAGTAAGAAGGAATCTTCTGCTGAATGATTTATGATTTAAAAAAAATGTACGAATCATAATTTCCAATATCTTCATATTACTCATTACCAATGACAAAACCACACCCAAGATATAAGGAACTATAAAATTTTGCTACCCCTTCCTACATTTTGAAATAGCATGTTTATAGGATACAATTTGTAGAAAAGAAGTCTATGGAAAGACTCATATTACTGTCAATGGAGTTTGAATGAAATGTTTAGTTGGAATCTCAGGAAAATGTTGCACATATCACCATTGTATCAACACGATGATTTATGAAATATGAACCAGAACACATCTGCATGGGGTAAAGTGAAGTGGTCACACTACAGGAGCTCTGAACTGTCATTTAGACTTGTAAAATACACAAAGAAAGAAAAGCAAATAAAATCATGGCTTATAAAATCTCATTAAAAAAAAGAAGAAACAAAACAAAACCTCAAACCCTAAATTCAACTGTTAGTAAAGCCTCTGTACAATTGCCTCAGGAATCCATTTTCCCAATACTTCTGGAGCCTAAAGTTACAAGAATTCACTATTAGGAAAACGTTGACATTTAAGATTTTTACAGCAATGCTGATTTTGTCATTGATGCATTCGGAGCTGGCTTGAGGCAGTGGGTACAGCAGGTACCAGGTGAACAGAGGATGCTCTCTCCCAGGAACTCAGACCTCTACTCTGCTGCTGCTGCCAAGGGAAAACTGGGGGAAGTGGCAGAAACAGCAGCTTTTTCTTACGTATTTTTCAAATCTCAGCTTTCCAGCACTAACTTATTCTTTCACAGTGGCCTCCAGAAAAGTAAATTCTGCGCCCTGAGTTTTTCCTGTAGCTGTGCAACCCAGTTTGGCCCCAGTAATCCCCACCCCTTAATCCCTGTAAGAAGAGGACCCAGTCCCTTTCAAAGTCAGCTCCATCTGCAGCAAAAAGTTGGAGAGGTAAGGAAAAGACAAAGAGCCCTATTTCTCCCATCAGCGTAAGCAGAGGAATGACAGGATGATGAGCTCTATGGATCTTGAGACTGGCTGGGAATAGGAATGGCTGCTGGGAATGCTGAGAAGAGATGAGGTTTAGGGATAAAGAGAAGCAGGAAAGTAGCAGAAAACAGTGATTCAGTGACTCTTGATCTTACTGTCTCCTTGAACTCAGAGGCCATACTCAGCCATGTTGATTTCTAATCCTAAAAACTTTTCAAAACAAATCAATCTTTTAGCCTCTCCTTGAAAACCTCACTGTTCCCTCTCCTTTCCTTCCTCCTCCAGAGCAACTGCCATGCTACCAGCAAAAATAAGAATTTAGCCCATGGAGCTGAGAAAATTTGACTGGTTCTTTTGGGATGGGTTCAATTTTCATTCTTTAACTATTTTCTAAAGAGTTTCACAAAAAGCTTTTCTCAGATTAACTCTGTTTCCTGCTGCAAAAATAGAACCCAATGTTCCATGAGCAGCTTTTGCTTTTGTCATCAGTATTTGTTTAGGATACATTGTAATGCAAACCTTGAGATTTTAATCCCCTCCATCTGAAACGTTTGTGACTCTTAACTCAACTTCTCACCCTTTACCACATTTCATCTCTGTCAACAACCAATCTAAACCTGGATTTCGGAGTTCTGACATTCTCAGCTAAGTATTTGCTACAATTAATTCCATGTATACAAATCCTCATGTACATAAACCCTTGGATTCCTTGTTTCTTCACACATGCAAGATGTCTGGCATATTCAATTTAATGTGAGTGCTTTTTTATAATTTTACTCAATTTATCAAGGGAATCTCAAACTACACCCATGTCTGCTTCTATTTGCAAATGTTTATCTATTAAGTTATTCCTAATTTCTACTTCAATAGCCAGGAGCTCTTCAGTAACTAGCCTGGACACTTTTAGAGAAAGAGTTTCAAAGATAAAGGGAGGCAAAGAAATCAGTACTCTAAACCTTCAGATCAGGCAACTAGACTTGTAAATTTTTAATAAAATTGATATTTTTGATTTGTGGAGTCAGCTTTCCACCAACATTTGCATTGCAAAGCCTTTAGCATCAGTGCAGCAGGATTGTAAAACAGTGGTTGTTCTGATCTGGCAGCACTTGGACACACATCAACACATACAATTATACTTTGGAATAATAAAAATAATGTCATATATCAATAAAAAAAGATAAGTTTCTATCGATGTCCAAATATTTCAGAAATATTTCTTTGAATCAGAATTCATGGAAATGCAGGATAATTTACTTAGGCAAATAGTGACTTTATTCTGATTTTGAGCCCCCTCCTCATGTTAGAGAAAATGAATTTTTTTCTTTTTGCTGTTTACCAACGAATATAAAGTTAAGAATTAATTTCAGAGACAACTCTTGTCTGAATGTTTTCTTACGGGAGCCTTTTAAGCCAGCCCAAGAAGTAGCAGTGGTCACTTAAAATCAACCAAGACTTCATATTCCATGTAGCTCCCACAGTGATGTTTTCCTTGGAAGAGAAAGGGCTCCAGTTAACCATCCCATGAAAAACCTCCAAAGCCCTCTGGTCACATTGAGACCATCAGTTAAAACAAACAGCAAACCATGCCGACATCCAGAACTGTCCCTACCTCTTAGCAGTGGGGAAGTAACGCGAGCAGGATGAGCCATCCCAGGCACAGTAAGGGTCCCTTGCAAGGCAGCACTCGGCACAGGCTTTTCCATACACATCACAGCGGTGTAAAGGAAGCTGTGAAACTCCAGTGGCTGAGCCAATGTAGAGCTGTTGCTGTTGTAAAAGTTAAAAAACAAACAAACAACAACAAAAACCCAGTTTAAAAAAATCGCAAATTACAATTTTCTTTTTCTAGGAAAGCATAAAAATGTCATATACTCATCTGTTAGGATCACTTAAAATACAATAAAGGATCATGATCCTGATGTATGCTAAAGGAATGAGAACAGAATTGTCCCCAGGGTAAAAATAATCAAATGGGAAAAACTTTATTTTTTTTCGGGAAGCTTCTGGTGGCTTCCCTAAACAATAAGAAAATTAAAGTACTCTTAAATTTTTCCTTTTGTATTCAGATCCTCACACTGGGAAAACATTACAGTCAGTGACAGAACACAACAGAGAACATGCTTTTTAATTTGAACAAAAAGAACTTCAACACGCATTTCCTAAGCATTACCTCGATTCATGTATGTGAGGGGGAAACCTGAAGTAAATTATTTTAGACTGATGCTATGATATTTCAGTTTGGAAGTGCTGCTATTAGCATGTCTGCTAATTCCAACATTTTGTGCTCTTTTCTATAAGTTACATGATTTAACTGGAACATATCTTTAATGAGGGGAGAGGTTTTATTTTATTTTGGATGAAAACCAGTGTTGAGAAGAAGATGCAGTTCAAATGCAGAAATAAATAAAAAAAACATGCACATAAAATGAAATACAGCCTTGCATGGCATCACAACAGAATATCTTGTCTCTCTCAATTTCCTCTCTGATATCAAATTCATGTGATCCTCTAGGGAAGTTGGCCCCCAGAGGGATATGAGAAAACTGAACTTCTGATCCTATGTGAAAGTCCAAACAGAGATATTTCAGATTAGGAATAATTCACAAAGAAAGCAAGTATGAGTGGGATGCAAAACTAAGGAAACAGTACATAAATGGATACACTAAAATTCAAGGCATAATCTTTCTAGTTTGGAAACACTGAGATTTTGCTATCAAACCTTGTCACTCAGCACCCATGGTGGACCAATGAATACCTTCCTTCAAGGTCCTACTCCAAGCAGTCCCATCAAGAAAATACAAATTTGTATTCATTTTTCTTTCTTTGAAAACATGTGAAAATACAAGATTTCAAGAAATTTTATCAAAATTCTTCATCTCCTGCATTGCAGTGTCCCAGAGTCACCATTTTCAGGGAATTCAGGGATGGAAGATGGCTGAGGTCACCTACCTACTAGACATAATGAGCACTGGATACCAGGAGATAGCAACACCAAATACACTCATAAAAGGTGTTGTGTTAACTTATTTCAGAGACAGCAGCTTGGCAGCTTATAGGCACATTAATTGTAACAGAAACATCTCGTGCATTTATATAAACACCGTTATTTTCTCAAGGAAAGTATGACAAGGAAGGCCCCCAAAGGAAAATTCACTGGCAAATTGAAAACTAAACCCTTTCTAAGCAGCTGTTTCCATCTATTATAGTTTCATAGCTGGGTTGAAACCCACATTCTTCAGGCAAAAATATCTGACCACACAGGGCTCTACACAAAGCCTGAACTGTACAAAGCTGTTCCAGTCAGTGCTGTAGCCTTGAGAAGAGATGACAGGCAGCACACATGATGAGCTGCTTCTCTCTAACTTGAGTCACTTAATCAAGTACCCACCTTAGGGGTACATCCTGCAGTAAAAAGAGCAGCAATTCAAATCTTAGGTGACCGAACTGCTTCTCAAGGGAAGCCTCTTCTCTTTACTGATTATGGAGGCAGCATAGGTCAAATTAGAGCTTCAGTTAAATATCTTAAATGTCCAGATGGTATTGATCTGAGTCCTGTGTAATTGGGGCATTAATATCTGTATAAGCATGTAGGAACGTGTGGTGTAACTAATATAAAAACCAACCCAGAGAATGCACATGGGAAAATAAGAATGGTGTAATGGTTTCCTATGTACCTCTGCAACCCATTTCATTTTGCAAAAATCCCCTCCCTGATTCCTAATAAATGTCTTTAGAATTAAAGAATGACCAGAAACATCAGAAAAAAAAATATTGAGGCCAAAATAGGGTTACTTAAGAACTATATTCCTTGTAGATAAGTTCATAGTTCAGTCAGTGAACTGCAGCATGTGTTTCAGGTGCTGCACAGCCTGAAGGCTGCTGCCTTGTTTGCTGCTCTTCTGATCATGGTTTTAGACTCCAGCTGGTGATCATTATTCTGGACACTAACAATATAAAAATCCAGGCAGTATGAAATTCAGAAAATAGAATTATTTGCATCAATGGTCTGACCTTACTTTGCCATACTACAGTGAAACCACCTTTTCAGCCATCTTTTCCAAGACATTGTTCATTTAATGAATGAGATTATCAGATCACACCAGAGAGTCAAAAAATAAAAAGTTGTCCTCTAAAAATTCTTGCAGAAGTAATAGAACTCAAGAAAAAATGAGGAGACTAATATTTTAAGCAATCCAGTGATTTCTGTTGGCCCTATAGTGCTGCCCAAAAAAGCAGTCTTTCCTCAGAGAAAGTCAGACAAAGAAATAGCAGAATGGGAAAAACGTAATGCTTAAGAGGAAGAACTTAAGCAGGATTTTAAATGGAACTTTAGGGAGCGTGAGATTCAAGTACCATTTGATTTAATTTAATGTCTTGAGACGTAATGCAGAATAGTTCAGCACACTGTTTAAGTGATATATTAATTTTGAGCTGGTCCTTTCTATTTGCCCACTATGGACAGAAATGTTGATCTCTGCATAAAATTCAGTACTTGGTGAAATATACTATAAAATATACTTAGTCACTAAGGTCTTTCTGAAGGTGTCTGCCTTGCCATTGCTTGAAAATCTTACACGAGAGAAACAAAGCTCTTTGTAGCAATTCACCAGACAAGGACTTGGCCTGTATCAGCTAAAGATCTCCTTGTCCTTTTCCCATGTCACTAGAAATCCAACGGCTTTCTGAAGGAGCGTCACAATGCTGACCCTGAGAAAAAGGTGAGAGGTTGCTCTGCAAAAAGTCACCTTTGATTGAAACCCAGGCTGGACTTTTTGGCACGTTTCCATGTTTGTAAGGGAAAAATTATGGAGCTTCACCTGCCAGGCTGAAAGCCAAGTGGTACTGTGTCTCCCACAGCACTGTGAGCTGAGGCAGCTGCAGCGTATTGCAGTGGCTCAAGGATGCTCTGAAGGTTTGTGCCTATTGCTAACGAAGCATAAACTGTTTAAGTGATAAGGTTACACAAGCCTAGAGCTCAGAACACAATCAGGAGGAATGTGTATCTTCAGTGAGAAAATATAGACACAATCCCTGTGAGTTAGAGACAGCAGAGTGGAGAAAGAACTTATTAAGGCTTAGTCTTTCACATAGAAGCTAAATTTCCTTACTCAAAGCCACTCTTGCTCAAGGGCCAAATGCATACTCAGAGAGAGAGAGAGAGAGACAGGAGCTTTAGAGCTTTATATAATTTAAAACTTCAGCTAAGTTCCGCTTCTGAAGAATTTGTAGATTTTGGTCTTTAGGAGGCCTAATTTGTAACATAACATATTGGCAAGATGGTAAAAGATGTAGCTTTGAACAACCAGAGCAGTAAAACATTTAGAAATAAGGAGAAACTCCCTGTACCATGTTTTTATAATTGGATGAAAGATTTGTTAGAGAAAAAACAAAATGAAGTGATTATTTTTAAGGCATTCAATAGAACATGCTGGTTTTACTATTTACATTTCATGCTCTGGCTTTCCACAATGCATAGAATTATCATGCTGTTTATACGAAAACCACCCTGCTTATCAGAACACAATGAGTAAAGTGTTTGAGTTATAGAACTACAGTATTTTTAAATCATAAATGTAAAATGGAAACATGTTGCCATATACTTATTTCATACATACTGCCAAAAGCTTGTCATAGTGTATCATGATTCTGTCATTTTTAGCCTGAGGCTGGTTGATTTTTCATGAGTTTTACTCTGCCTGAATAACTTGTGGTTTATGCTCTTTTTTAGCTTTAGACAATTTTAGCAGTGTAAATTTGTTTTCAGAAAACTCAGGGAAAATTGTAATCTCTCCTGAATAACTAAAGATGCTTTGGAGAAAAAGCTGTATGAAAATGCAAGGTCAATTTTCAAATATGATTGGCTGCTTTAAGGGAATGTACTTATGAAAATAATCCAAAGCAGAGCATTTTGGTATGATGTGAACATATATACAACTTGACAGGTTTGTTTTTAAATACCCCAGTATTCAATAGTACCTTTTGCTTTGTCCTGCCATTTTTGCTGGTTTAGGTGGTAGACTGTTAGAACAGTGTCCCTAGCCCAAACATTTTCTGTCAAATACATGAATGCTTTCAGACAACTTTCCTAAAGACAGTGAATTCGGAGTTAAATATGCAACATTTCAAATATAATACTGGGCTCTGTCCATTACAGAATGAATTCAACTTCTGTCTAATAATGTATAGAGTGAGGTAGATGAATTAATTTTTTACTTATAACAACTTTTAGTGCACCTAGTCCTGAAAGTAATACCAAATCTCCTCTTTCCTGACAATGACATTAATGGAAACAAGTTCCTTATATTTACCAAATTAGCCTCCAGATCAGCACATATATGAAACAGAAAAAAAAAAGTTAAATTTGACACTAAATTTTATGTCTCAGACTTCTGAGACAGGAAATAACAGTGGCTGGGATCCATCCACCTAATTCCAGGCAAAACTAGAAGATAGGCCCCTAATACCCACTTCATTACTGGACTGCAAAGCAACCTTCTTCGCACAACCACATAATTTATCAAGTGCTTCAAAAATTTGCTTAGAAATGCAGGAATCACCTTTACTGTAAGTCAGACAAAACTTTACCTCTATCCATCAAGAAGTTCAGTTCTTTTTAGTTATGGTCTGGTTTTATAATACGTATCTTTTCTATAAGCAGTTGGCTATTAGTGTACTCAACAGAAAGTAGGAAATATAAATTTTGGAGTCTGGAACCCTTATCCTAACCACATCACTGAATCAGAAGGCCATGGAAAATTCGGACTGCATCAGATCTGTTGATCTTGTGTTAAAGCTGAATGACGCACATCCGGGAATGGAATGGGCACAGGACAGAAAGACAGGAGGATGTCTCATTTCCATCCTTTGCTTCCACCATCTGCATTTTGTACCAGACTATTCTACAGAGACTAGAACTAGTCCCATTAAAGAAACAGACCAAGTTTGGTACCCCTTTTGAACAGTCTCTCTGTCACGGAAGCATTCTGTAATGTGGATTTTAATTTTTTTTTGTTTTCTAGAGAGCCACCAGACAGCTGGGTAGTTTGTGTTTATTCCCACCTTACCAGTAAGTAACACAAACTAGGCTTTTCCTTTCCCTGTTGCACGTCACATTTTCCTGAGAAACTACTGCTGTTTATGTAAAAGGATGGGATGCTGCTGCGGCAATTAATATGTCTCTGCTGACTGCCAAGTTACTGTCTCTAGAAGACAGAGACCAATAAATATTTGAAAGTGATTTAACATTTGTGCACATAGTACCTGCTTTGTGGAAATCTTCATTGCTGAAATAACAGTGGGTTCCTAGGGAAAAATAGAGTTAAAATATAAAATGAGTTATAAACATAAAAATTCTATTACAATACTATTTGCAAGAGGTAGAAAACCCTGAAATTAAACTAGACACTCCCCAGTAATAGCCCTTCTCATTTTCTTTTGCAGTGGAGTAATTTCTAGCTGTAAATGAATTAGAATGCATATCTGGGTGCATCTTTGATTGCTATGTTGATTGTAGATATTTCATTTTCCATTATTAATACAGTTTAATTGTGATCACTTTGTCACTAGTTTCACATCTTGAAATTGTTATCTACACTTAATACTAAAATTACATTTAAAGAACTTCCCAGGTAATATGGAAATAATGATTGGCTATATGAAAAGTCATAGATACTATGTATTAAAGGTAATAACACTGTAATAAGCAACTCATTTTAAGTATACCGAGGTGAAAACCCCATTCCAGGTGAAATTTTATTCATAAGAACAAGTCTTAATCCCAAGTAAAATCTTTTTAACTGCTCCACACTATTCACTTATAAAGAAGTTACATGCATTTTCAGAATATGCAACCAAAATGAGCAAGAGGTTCTTCTGACTCTGGAATATCCATTACTTAATCAACTGTTACAACTTTTAGGTCCAGGTTCTTGGATGGATTTTAGGAGTAAAAGTGGCATAATATAAAGTATGCAACTCAATTCTGTATGAACTTTATTCCATCTAGAAATCAGCTACTGATCCTACACATCATACTTTTGGTTATGTACATTAATAAAGTCCTTATTAAGCTTTTACACTTGCATAGTTTTCAACTTGCTTATCCTGAGAGAATTTGATACGGGTCAGTGGATGGTAAGCATGGACTTGCCTTTACAGAGGGGTTAATAGACCTTCTATCAATTAAAGCATCAATTAAATGTAACATTTGAATGAAAATTGAACTCATTAGTTTGTTTGCTCAGCTGTTCAGAGAAATATTGCACAAATGGGGTTTAAAGAGGCATTTGTTATCAATGTAACAGATATGAAAGACTTTCAGCTTTGTGGAATTACAAATGAAAAGCATTGTACTCAGCACATTGCAGCTTAACATCAAAATATATTGTTCATGGTGTATGTATACTCTTTACAAGTAAAGAAAACTTACATTTGGATAAGGTACATATAAAATCTGTTGGAAATTGCCTATTGAAAGATTCATATCTTACGCACACAAGTTCTGCTTATTCCACTGAAGTACATTAATGCCCTCTTTTAAGGCTTAAATACATGTCTAAAGAGATAAATGAGCTTTCAAGTAAATCAGAACACCAACATAATTTCATGCAATGAAAAAATACACATGTAAAGTAAAATTCCAAATTTGAATTTGCCATTAACTATTCTACTTCTGTAAAACCCTTCTGAAATAAAATTAATTCCATTTATTTTCCTTCTTTCACCTTCATATTTTTCTGATCTCCTTTAGCTTGGCACTTCCACTTGTTTCAGGGAAGAGACTCATATATTATCAACAATTGCCAAATTACCCTGCACTCATGTAACGACTTTTGCATGTATAAAAAAGAAAAAAAAAGTTATCTCATTTTCTTCTCATAGTTTCTACTTTAGTGTTAAAAAAGAAAAAAGTTACCCTACATTTCTGTCCTCAAAAAACTGCATGGATTGCAACACCAGGGACACACATTTGTCAGAGGTATCTTGCACTCAAATCAGAGGTTTCTGAGCAAGACTGGTACCAGTAAAGGCAGGAATGCCCACAAGAAGCTCCATTTAGCTGTCTTGTCTTTGCTCAGAAAAAAAAAGGGAAGGGATGGCAATGGAGTTTGATGAGGACGTGGTGGTTGGGCCCCTCTGGCAGGCGCAGGGCACGGTCCCTGCACGTCTGGAGTGAGACCGCACGACACGAGGCTGGCGGAGCCTGCCAGCAGCATCCTCCCGCCGGCACACCAACCTCGCGCTCCCAGCCAGGTACCAGCCCCACAACAGCCCGGAGACCGCGAAACGGTGCCATAAAACGGCACTGACAGAAAGGACAACGCGGGGAATGTAAATGATTCCTTGTGTACAAAGCACGAGACATCCCTGGGTTCTGTCTGGGAAGTGTTTGAAAGGTTTACTCAGTCTCGCCTTGCAGGACTGCCTACGGGATGCTGGTTTTTTTAGGTGGCTCAAACGGGAAAAATGGAAAAGATTGATTTAACCAAAAAGTACTAAAGTTAGGGGGTGTTTACGGTGCTTTGTGTCAAACCATGAAAATGAGACTTCAAAGTGACCTTTGAAAATATAAACACTTTGCTCTTCAGATAATTAAGTGTAAGAAATCTGGGCAGATTACTGTTTTACCTAAAGTACTTCCTGGTTACAATATGCCAATAGTCTGAATACTTTTGAGAGTTGATGCAATTATAAATTCATATATTGCACATCTCTGTGGGAGAAAACAGACAGGCATTGTTGCCAGACCTGCACAGGTAGATATTTAACTCCAGCATGCAACAGCTCTAAGATTCAGAAATACTAATTTATTTTTTAAACCACCAAACAAGAGCCTGGAATGCCATTTCTTCTATCATTAACCTCCAGCTTGCACTGAAAGTTTCAAGGTTTATTTTGACTAGTGTCTGGGTCTCTAAATGACAAGCTAATTAGAGGGGTATGCCAGGCTATTCCTTGGCTAGATTGCAAGAAGTTGAGTTTGCAGCTGTCCACAGAGAAATCTACAACCTGACACTTGAAATTTAGCCTCACTTACCCGAAAGACTGTCATTTCTTCCAGCAAGACTTCCTCTAATTCGTGCCAAGTCTCCTTAGGAATTGAAACCACTTTAAGAACTGTTCCAATATCTTGAAAAGGGGAAAAAAAAAAGAAAAGAGAGAGAGTTTTCAGGTGCTTAAGATGAATACTTCTGCTTTGTAGCAGCCATAATTTCTTGTAGTATGTAATTATTTCACATATAAACACTGTGAAGCTACATATCTCTCAGCACTGATTCGAAATAATTGCAATTTATAATAACCTCAGAAAACACTGAATTTCAGTAGGACATTTAAATATTTCAATTATCAAAATGCAACAAAGAAAATACACACTATTATAGTTATCAAGGAATGGACAGGACTGAAATACTAAGTGATGGTATAAAATGACAGATTCATGACTGGGGAAGGAAATGCTCTAAATTTACCTGGCTGTGTTTTATTGTCCATTTTGAGTAAGATGTTTGTCTTTCTTAAAATGCATGAGAAGATAGTGCAGTATGGATATAAAACCATCTGGACAAACGTTGTTAGACAGATGAAGCTGTTAGGTCTCTTAAGTACATGAGATCTTCCCTGTGTCAAACAAAGCACCTAAGATGTATAAGCCCCTTAAGGCATCTATATTTCTCTGTGTGTAAGATGCTGGTTCTTCACTGACGGGTGAAAAGCATACAATTTGTGCCTTTGGTTTAGAAATAGGTGTGTGCCAGCACTTTAGTACTATATCAAATTACATATTTGGAGTTTTGCAACAAGCTTTAAAATGAACAAGGCCAGCACTTGAAATTCCAGAGCCACCGCCTTTGGTTTTGTGAATGTGGTTGAGACTAAAGACTATCTCTGTTTTTCAGCTTCTGCATCTGTGATTTATTTCTTTGTTTCTGTGAACACAATTTCTAGGAAACAACAAAAACACAAAGACATTTCTACGTTGGCACACATCACTGCAGACTCCCTGAAATGGAAACAATCTGTATGCGAATTTTCATTTTAACCAGCCAAGTGTAGTGCCATGTAAATGTATCACAGGTAGAATAACTATGTCCCTAAGGACTTTTCATGTTGCACATCCTACAGCAGTAATGGTTTAGGAAAACACATGGCCTTTTACGTGGATAAAATTCTCAAATCACTATAAAGGTCAATGTTCTTAAAACAAGAATTTAACTATCAATTACACAAAATCAGATATATACACATTTTATAAGTATATATAATTCGTGAGAGTTAGCTGAAATTTCTGAATAAAAAGATGACAACTCTACTTCTATATCTAAAATACACATAAATTGAGACAAAGAGATCACATGCATTAAAAATGTTTTTACGGGGCAACTAATTTAAAAGCTATTGAATAAATTAGAAAATTCTGGTACTTAACTTCTTTACATTATTTTGTATTTAAATATTCTAGGAAATTTGGAATATCCAGTAGAACTGAGATTTTTCATTTTTCCATCTGCTTCCCTTTAAGCAGATGTTGGTTTCTAGATATGTATTTTTTGAGATTTAGAAAGAAGCAATTTTTTCCCCCCAGAATATGTACATCACTGTTATCTTTCATTAGCCACAAATTCATATATTCTTTTAAAAAACCCAAACCAACAGTTATTTCTTAAAGCAACAACAAAGCAAAGCACATCTTTCTATTTAGGCATCTACATGTACAAATTAAGCTAGTAAAATATACTAGATAACTGGGCTTGGAGAGTTTTCATTATGGTCACTGCTACTAATTGAATACATTTAATACAAGAAATATTGAGAATGGTACAGAAAAAATGCAATATAAACGTCAAAATAATAAGAAAAAAATTCCACATTTCTACAACAGAGTAATGCAGAACAACAGATAATCTAACAGTAGTTATATTTGTAATTTAATTGATGAGTTAATTTCCTTAACTATCCTGATAATATGATGACTGTGGTTTTGAGGAAAATACATTTTGCAGGTGAAAACCAGTGAACTCTGATCTAATAAATATAACAGTGGAGCAAAGTGTCACAACTGTATTCTGTGTCGGTCTAGGACTGTCCCCAGTCACAATCCATCAAATGCTATATCCTAGAAATAAAGTCAGACTTTTCATTAGACAGACTGAGTGGGCACTGAGCAGACATGAGTTTCCCATAATGTTGTTTCAACAAAAGGTCAGACTTTTAAGTGGCTCCTGCAACAATTACAGTTGCCTGATCTCAAGAAAGCCTCTGAGGTCAAAGATACACTGAGTTAATCACTGAGGAGACTCTGGTCAGGCCACAGGTACCAAAGTGGGGCTTTATCTGAGTTCTACATCAAGTTTTACAGAGTAGTATTTCAAACGATTTCACACAAGCGGAATCAGGCGTCTCCTTTAGGATCAATAGGCTCTGCTTAGTAAGATAAGATTACTGTTATTAATTTGCTTTACTGACAGAGGTACTTTAACTGTGCCAAAGGATGCCAAACATTAGACATTCAGAATATGAATTAAATCTTGTTTTTTCTGATTACTTTCAAGCATGCTGATAGGATTTTATTTTCATTGTGAAACACATTGGTACAATCACAGTGGGAAAGAAACTGCTCAGCTCAAGATTTCACCCACAGGAAAGGAAAATGTGACCACACTGGATGGCTATTAATTATGTTGTGTTCAATTATCATCAGTTATTCAATGAAAAGGAAAAAAAAGTATTTCTTCAACATACTGCAGTTCCCAGCACATGGGAATAATGTAGATTGCTCTAACAGCAATGGGAAAATACAGAGAAATGTATCTAATCTGATGGGACAGACCTGCACAGAAAAACCCAGTCATACCCCAGAGAGCATAATTCTGGCTTTGTCATAGCTTCAGATCACCAAGTGGGAAAATGGACTGTGACTGGAGTCCCTAACCTGCTTCCCAGTTAGTTCTCTGCTTGGGAAGAAGTAATACATGCTGATTGTGTATCTGTTTCTGATTCCTCTGACTCTGAGCAGCTGGCTCAGTGCAGCTCTCTGGCAGAAGGCAGGCAGGGCCTTGGTACTGCCTCTTTACCTTTGCCCCCACATGGAAGACACTTTTTCCTCATTCTGAAAACCACAATAAGGACAGTGAGCTCAGAGGAGCGTGGAGCATCTTTTGTGCCCTAGCTCCAGGCATGGGTGCTGTAATGCCTGTTCTTGTCCCATGAGGGTATGACCTCCCGCTGGAAAAAGAATGGTTTCTATGGAAAAAAGTAGTATTTCAAAAAATAGTAATGCTCTGCACTTAGAAAGGTGGGATTTTGGTGCTGAAATATCTTTTGGCAAGTCCAGGTAATAATGTATCAACACTTTTGTTATAGTTTGTGGGCAGGGCTATCACCAGCATTGTATGGAATCCTGAGCATTTACCACACACCTGAATATTAGTGGTTAAGGAAAACCCTAAACTCCCAACTCAGAGGTAAAAATTATCATTTAGGTTTTTTTAGAGGGAGATCTTGCCTGACTGATTTACATAAGAACTGCTATACATAACAATAACTGAAGAACCAATATATGCAACAGTAACTATCTAGAAGCTGTAGCTCAGTTTTAAGCAAATCTTCCTGCATTATCTGAAACAGACAGGTACTTCTGTCTTACTGTTCATCTCACTCTAACAGAAGTCTTGAAGAAAGTACAGTGAATCTCTGGAAGAACTTTTTGCCTTCCCTTGCAGAAACCAATACATCTTTCTTAGCCTGAAGGCCAAGCTTTGGAGAGTTAAATGCCACCTCTTTTGCTCAAGAAATATACTTAAATAAGTTCCTTATGTTTGTCCAGCATCTTAGCATGTATGCCACTAATTTGTTTTTTGTGGGCTGAATCAGGTCATAGAGGACTTGTTGAAAGGCACCAAACACTGTGAATTGTAGATGACATTGAAGTCTCTAATGTGTGATGGAAAATATATATGTTGTGTAGAATCACATGAAAATACTTTTCAATGTTTTATGCACGAACATACTGTGACACTGGTATCTAATAACTCAGTTCACAGCTTTGAAGTGCTTTAACCCTTCCTGAAGAGCTGTGTTTTCTGCAGTAAATTTTCTGAATTGTTATGCTTGCACCGTGCTTGGTACACAAAGCTTCACCAGCTCTCAGTTTACTCATAATACATTTCAGGCATCGACATGAAAGAGACCTTACATTTACTGGTTTGGAAATCTGACCCCAGGTCTAGAGTACCAGAACTGTATTAAAGCATGTAAAAAGTTGGACTGTTATAAGACAGACATACAGGTATTTTTTTGGTCCTATGCTGAAAAGAAGCAGTAGGGTTTCAGTTTGATTTGGTTTGGCTTCATGATGCCAATGTCTAATTACTAGCAATTATGTTCAGTAGAAGTTTAAAATACTTTTATTCAATGTAATTGAAACATCAGCCAACTAATGTAAAACTTTCGGAGATGAAGAAACAGATCCGCCAATTGCTACTCAGCACAGTTTTGAAACCACTGAATTTAGGAAAATGCCTATCAGCTAAGTTTTGGACACTCCTTGTCATTATTACATTTCTGGAAAAAATGTCTATTCCGAGTGCATATTTTCACTTCTCTAAGATGCCCCAGCTGTACGATTCTGCAAATGCTTTGGAAAGGATATCATGTTTCTATTTGAATGCCAGCTCTTCTGAAAACACTCCATTTGTGCCAGATATCTTCATCTTAAGTAAAAACGATGCACCCTCTTGGCTGAAGAGCTGAGCATCTTAAGGCAATACTTGAAATACTTAAAAGGCATAAAAGACTTTTCCCATAAAAGACTACCTGGATACTTGCCTTATTTACTTTAATACTTTTTATGCTGCACTTCTAAATGAGTACCTCAAATCCCTTATTTTAATACTAAATTATAATTAATAAGGCAAGACATTTCTAATAAAAATCCCTAATAGCAGTAGTTGGAAAGAGGGTGGTTTGATCTTAATCCAGTTGGCAAAGCTCCTAAGGAATTAAGCTGTGCAGGCCACGGCCTGAACCTGTAACAGTGAAAGTTTGTAACAAAGACCTCCCCTCATGCACAGTTTTGGGTCCTGCCCCAAATTTTCACAGGTTTACACTGTTCTTCAGTCAGTGTTTTGTCTTTCAGAGCAGGAAATTTTATCTGCTCTATGTTTCCATCAAGCCTGGGGAGCATACAGTGCAGATTCAAGACTTCTCACCTGTGCCAATGAACATCACGTCATACTGGCCGTCTTCTGCGTCTACTCGATCTACCACGATCTGTGTGAACTGGTAATCCACATCTGTTTTAATCATGATTGGGCGGTTGTTGATGGGGAATACTGGGTTGTACATGGCTGGATGACTTCTGGCAAAGGTGATAACTTCATCAGGAAGATCCTTGGTGGAATCAAAACCTCCAAATGTTTTACTGGGACACTAGAAATAAAAAAAGGAAATGTCCTACATTTTATTATTTATCATCCCACCTACTGCAGTCTATAATTAAATGTCAGGGAATCTTAGTGTTCTGTGTCAGATAGCAAAAGTTAATTCTGTCACTCAACAGTCTCTATTTTTAAATTTATTTTGGATTTAAACCAATATAGTTAACAGAATGCAAATGATCCTCATACATCACTTTTCTTATTGCTATTCAGTGAAAAAGGCTTTTGAGTCCTCTACTGATTAGAATTAGTCTCTAATTGTCAGAGGGAAGAAATCCTGAAATATCCAAATCTCTCCATACAATGCAAGCAATTCAGTATTTGGTTATGTATACAGCACAAAATTAATTAATTACACCATCATCTTTGTTTCAAAGTATTGTCTTCAGAAGTTTGGACTGGCAGTCCAAATTACTATGTGAGGAACTAAATCCTTAAATCCTGGGAAAATGCCCCGTTCTACTGACTTTTCAAAGCCCCGCTTGTCTCAACAAGTCTCTGTCCTCCATGTAGGCCTGATAATGTGGATCCTGTTACACTAAATCAAATCTAGTGAGTCATATCTTAAATGTATCTTTTTTTTCTCCCCTCTGATTCTAAAGAAATCCTTCTGTGAGTGTTGTTCATCATAATGTCCGTGTGAACTCTAGGTGAGACGAGTCTCACTAAGGAGCTGCAATAACTCTGCACTGTCCTGCACAGTGACAGAACAGTTGGTGTCCCGTTGGGATTAATCTGGCCCCATGAAGTAAGACAGCAAAGAGTCACTTTTCCCCTGTATATACCCAGAGGTGGGCCAGACAGTTTTGCCTCTCATCTCTGAGAACCACAGGGTTCTACTTTTCACATTTAGCTCACGTTCTCCCACTGCAAGCAAAATCCAGAAGCTGAAAAGGAAAGGTAAGACCGTGATGTTGGTAGCCACAAAAGTACTCCTCCACTTTCAGCTACCACATATCCCCATCAGGAGACTCAAGAACTGTGGCTGATCACCAACATTTGCCCTCATCTCTTCTGTAAAATTGGTAAGTATTTTATGAACAGTTAGTTTAACGTTA
Organism: Callaeas wilsoni; assembly: GCA_013398955.1. Lineage (NCBI taxonomy): Eukaryota > Metazoa > Chordata > Aves > Passeriformes > Callaeidae > Callaeas > Callaeas wilsoni. The sequence goes on from VWPU01006194.1 coordinate 62,403, forward strand.
ACATAAGCATTAGTAGTGTATTAGTCCTGTTGAATGGGTGAAGAAAACGAGCCACAACGACACCAGGCCAAAGATACTTGTCAAAGATCTTGGTGACTCCCACTGCTGATCTGTTCAGATAACTCTTGAAGACATATAAAACACTGAATCCAGCTGAAAATAATTATTTTGCAGTATTTGAACTTCAAATATAAACAACCGGTGTTAAAATGCCCTAGATAATTTCCTCTTTATATCCAGGTATAAAATACTTTCCAATTAAATTAAAAACCTAGAGGACAAGATCTTATTAAGCAAGAATCCAGACCTTGCAGGATGCTCAACAGAAGAAATCAATTGTCTTTGCTATCACCTTGATCCAAATTATTAATAATTCAACAGAAATGAAATTTAAAAATCAATGTTGTCAAAAGGAGTAGTTGCTATACTCAGCAAAGGGATGCTTCCAGCATGGACATATAAAGTGTAAATTGTCCCTTGTTGGTATATTTGTTGGTAAGCAAATTCCTGCATTCTGTTTGTATGGAAGGGAAGAATGGAGGGAAGAAGAATATTGGATTAGGGCATGTGGAGCAGACAAAGCAGAAAGTAAGTTAGCTATCTATTTTATTTTGTCAAGATTTTTTAACCTTTTTCTTCTTATTATATGTTCTTGCTCTTTTGTACAAAAATATTACAAAGAGAAAATCAGATGGACTTTTCATAATTATTGGACAAATCATTGTTTGTCTCAAAAGTGTTTCAAATGCTACACTTCAATTTTAAGTTAATCTCAATTAATATTCTAACTACAGTTCAATACTAATTACTTGGATTAATCAGATATCAATTAATTACATAATAGATGTAAACTATGTATAAAAATCACTACACAAGAACTAAGTATTGTTAATTGCAGCTGGGCAAACACTGAAAAAACCTAAAGGAACGTTCATTTCAATTTTAAGCAAATGAATTTCAGCTGTGTTTCAACTGCTTGAATATTTACTTTCTGGCTCATTTTCTAACAAAGGATTTTGCTTGCAGCAATATGAAACAAGCTCTCGAGGGAAGTGGTCACAGCACCAAGAGGGCCAGAGCTCAGGAAGCATTTGGACAATGCTCTCAGGCACATGGGGCTGTTCTGTTCAGAGCCAGGAGCTGGACTCAGTGACCCTGGTGGTTCCCTTCCAGCTCAGGATATTCTATCATTCTATGGACCAAGATATACTTTGTGCAGGAAAGTCATAAAACTAGAACCAGAGTCATAATTCTGTGTGTTTGAATAAGACTCTCAATTCTGAGACACAGATTACTCCTTGGATCCCCTGCTTTTCTGAGAATAAAAAAAATACTGTAACCCTGTGTCTTTACATGCGAAGTTTAAAGTGCATTATCTGGACTAGGCTGTAGCTCACAGCCCTCTCATCTTATTTTAGAAAACTGAGATGACATCAAACTGCCATTGCTGCAAATCAATGAGCAAAATGGGCACTGTCAGTAGGTGAGATTTAGCCCATCCACAGTCCAAATGGTTTGCACAGGAATCTCAACTCAGAATAGAAAAGAACAGAACAGTTGTCCTGAGGAGGAAAGCCCTGCCATGACATTATCCTTGGTGCTGATGACAGGGCTGCTTTTGACATTAGTGAGTCTAGGTCAAGCTAACTGCCAAGGCACTTAATCAGAACTTGTGTCTTTAAACCAAATCAATCCCACCGATAGCACAGAACTAGGTTTTCATGTGCCAAAATATAGGCATGAATACAAATACCCTGAAAAAAATTGGAGAAATGAGTTTCATCTTGGATTCAAGTAGAGTGTAAGAACTCTTGCATTTTACATTCACTTCCAGTTTTGTGTCCCCACTACGTAATAGCAGGGGGGTTGATCAGTCAGGAGGAGGGAACTAAGCTATTCCCTAACTGGCCTAGTAGGGAATCCAACAGAACAAATCAGTATCTACATTTTGGTAGGAAGAAAAAGCGCTTTGGTCATAACTCTTGGTGCCATGAAGCAGAGAAAATCTGAGCTCTGTAGCTGAATTCACAGCAAGTGAGATAGGAATTCAGGATGGGGTACCTCAGTTAAGATGAGGTATACACAAAAATCCTCCCTCCTCTCCCAAATATTGTTAAAAAGTTTAAAAAAAAAAAAAGAAAAAGAAATAAAGAAAACCAGGTCTTGTAGGTCTTACAGGAAAAATTCTAGTAACTTCTTTGTTACGTGTGAAGCTGATGTAGAATTGTTTACAAAGCTTACTGGTTTTTCTAGAAACCATTCACTTTCCTTTTCTCTTACCGATACTGGGCAAGTCACCGGATGCTCAAAAGGTTTACTGGCACCTCACCTATTAAATTCCTGAGATAATTCAGCACTGTTTAACTGCAGTGCAATCTGGAAATGAATTACTGTAAGAAGATCAGGGTTTTTTCTCCCATCTCTTTCTGCATTTCTTGAAAAGGAGTTCAGAGGTCTAACATCTACAGAACTTCAAAAATCTTTTTCTTCTTTATTCTCAACAGATCTTCAAACCATTGAAAACACATACAAATTTATTACTTTATAAACAAAAAGTTTCTTTCCAGCCAGAAATGTATCTCATTTTAAAATTCAGTTTTATCCTATTAATACAACAGAATGATTTTACCAGCTGTGAGGGCACTCCTCTTTTTTCAAAGTGGCAGAACTCAGGATTAGAGTCACTGGCACTGGGCTAGGACAAACTGCTGGCCTCAGCCACTCTAACAACATTTACAGTGGCATGGCCTCCTGCTCTACATCTGCGGGGCTAAGCAGACCTGTAAAATTTGGGATCACATTTGCCTTTAGTCAAGAAAACAGCTTATGGTGGAATCTGAGCATCTTTGCACCTTATGAATCTTAATAAAAGCATTTTATAATGAAATTGCAAAAGTAAACTCCATTCTGATGAGGTAGCCAGAAACAAAAGTATTTGTAATCTAACTGCATTTCCTTACTTTGACAAAGGCTTTGCTGTCTTAGTTCACTTTGCCAATTAAGAGCTAGGTTCTGGTCCTTGTCTTTCTGCTTATTCTGGGGAAGTTTTTCCATATGCAACTCAGATCAAGACCCTCAGAGAAGTCTTGGAGTAACCCCCAGGCGGAACTGAGGCCAGAACTGTGTCTGAGGACACAGAACTGCCAGCCTCAGGAGCAAGTATTTGAGTGGTGCATTTAGAATCTCAACAGAGCTGCATCTGATCTCTGCAGAGGAATGAATGCAACAGAGCCTGTGTGCAGTAGTCAGATCTTTATCTCAGTCTCTTTCTGTGATAGAAACATGCAACATTCTTCTTTGGCCATAGCTCTACATAATATCTGGTATCTGGTTTTGTTCAGGAAGGTTAATTGATACTGGAATCAAAGAGGAATATAAAGAAACAGAATAATGAACACTAAGTCTGTTAAACTGAAAAGGAGGTGGCAATAGCTATACAAGAAATACCAAAAAAATCTACTCATTTGCATTTTCTATGGAGTTGCAAAACAATAGAATTTAAAAAACAAACTCCAACTCCCAGATATAACAGAAGTAACTGTAGTAATTGAACAAAAAAAGGGTTCACCATCAGATGAGAAATGAAACCTCTTTTATGCTGCAGAGCTCGTATTTTAACTCTGGAAAAAATTAGAAATTCCTTTAGTCACAGTGAAGGAGTGAGGAGCGCTGAGGAATCCAGCTGTCAGGGAGCCATTGTTTTCTTTTACTTAGGAAGTAATTTTCATTAGCTGAGTATATGTATCAGTTGAGAGATCGGATTTGAAAGGACAATTTCAAACATACCAGAGAAAAGCAGAAAATATGATGAACTAAAGCAGCAAAGTTAGTCCTGCTTTCTTTTGTGCCTTACATTTAAGAAGACTTTTAAAAGAATGTTGTAGACATATATATTTACACATATACATTTATATGTATATATGTATATGTATCTTCTGCAATGACAGTTCACAACATAAATGGGCCAAGCTGATGTATAAGAGGTGACCCCAATGTATACAATTAATGCTTTTTCCATAAATGTCCCATCTTCTTAGACTATTGGAAATTTCAGAGGCAGTTAAATGTTTCTAGAATGTGATGATATCAGTTGAAATACGGATGTCTTATATAGATTGAAATATTAGTCATTTATAAACTAGAAACAGAGAATCGGGTAAAAGCAGATATTTTAAAAAATGCCCAGTGGAAGTTAGAAACTACTGTAGTCATTCTATCATTTATTGCAGAAATATCTGTTTCACTGTCCTAAATTTAATGTTGACTGAAAGCTCCTAACAGTCAGGTAAATCCTCTGTTTTCCATTCATTCTCACTAAGAAAGGCTCAGCCAATATTTGGAAAAAAAACAAATTCCAAGGAAAGGATAATGCAATCTAATTTATGAAACACTTGTCTTTCAGTAAAATTCTCCAGCCATTACCAAAACTTCTTTTGAAGTTGTTAATATGAATGCCAAAATTAAAATCCAAGTGAAGTTGTTACTGCAGTTTCATATGTTACAAGAAAATCAGTACATTCTGGACCTGGAGGAACTGTTAGTTTTCCCTTCTGCCACTCTATCCATTTCGTTATCTGTGTCGGTTTCTTTCCTGGATCTCAGCTCAAGGCCCATGTAATGTGTGAAAATATTTTCCACAGTTTTCCCGGTTTAGATTGCTGTATTTCTTAGGGTACTTACAGTTCCTGGCCGTGGATATGGCACTCGTCCTTGGTAGGGAACCCACTGGTAGTTGGGGCCATCTCGGTGGGCATAGGGACCCAGAAATACCCTCCTCACATCAGTCATGCTGTACATACACACTGCTGATCCCTTGAAGATATTACTGAAAATGAGAGGAGAAGAAATCACATCAGGTTCTTTAAATTATCAGTCAATTTAATCAAGTGTAGAGCTATGAGAATAGCGGCTTGGTGCTTTCTAATTTATTGCATGTGCTGATTATCAAACCTCCGACATGCTCTCAGGGCAATCCTCACTCACCTCCTGTGAAAGTTCAGCAAAACTGATACGATCTCCCAGACATTTTCCTAAGCAGATGGCTGATATTTCACTATTTAAAACATCTTGTCCCCAGAAGGCCAAAGCCCAAATTTGAGTAAATTTCAGTAAGACTGTCCCTAGAGAACTATTCAATTCTTTCCTACACTTCACATTTTTCTATTTTTTTTTAGCAGTCTCTTCCATCACTTGGGCAGCACAAGTGCAAGCCTCAGTGTTGTTTCTTACCCTGACATTTCTTACAGAAGACAGTAAGGATTTGTAAATCTCCCTCTTCTATGCCTGGTATCACTAGAAACATTCTTTCTGTTTAGAAATGAAAACTTGCTTCCTTCACAGATAAATGTGGCAATACAACCAGTACTGCAAACATTCCTCAGGCCAAAGCTACAAGTATGTTTCGTTCTTGGTGAAAGCACAATGAAACAAAAACATTCAAGTCCCAGTTATATGTGATTCAATAACAGAACTTTTGAAAGATCATTAGACTTTCCAGATTTCAGCAATACTTTTTACTAATATCTTGAGTAGCCAATTTGTCACTCCTCAGATGTTCTATTTTACACTGCTCCCAAACAAGTTTATTTCTGCTTGCGTTATTTTTCCACATTTGAGTGGAAAGGGCTACAAATGCTGATCCCTGCTATAAAAAGCCAATTCAATGGCAAGAACAGTCTGAGAAACTGATAGTCTTTGTGTTTGCTAGCTTCAGAGTGATGATGTACATTTCTCATAAGAAAGAAACCTAATTCATTACTTCTTACTGCCATTGACTTCTCAGTTCAAAGGTTAAGAAAATTTCGTGTTTTTTAAAAACACTTTTAACAAAGGGACCTCTTTAAAACAAGCAGCCACCCAAGTTTCCATGCAAGTAAAATGATATGCTCTGTACCTGGAAGTTGTAAACACTCCATAGACTATTGGATTTTTAGGGTCTTTTGAGTTCATTAGGAACACATCCTCTGTAACAATAACAAGAGAAAGAAAAGAAAATTAGGTTAAATTCATACAGATAATACCTGAAGACATTTCTATATTCTGGCCATTTCTGCGACTTACGTAGCTCGTCAAAGTGTGTGTCAATGCCATTGGGTCCTGGTACAGAACAAATCAGACGTGCTTTGAGAAAAGTTGTCCATTTGTTAACAAGGCTCCTGTGTCCACCAAAGTCATTCTAATAACAAAAGTATTTTGCGTTAATATTTAGCAACAGTCTTTGTTTGAAGTATCAACAGAGTACAGAGAAAATACAGCAAATAAGATGATATTTAGAGAAAACGAGAAAATTCACCTTCTATATACAAAAGCAATATTATGTTGCAAAGACACTGAATTATTTTTATTTTGCATTATATTGTGTCATATTTCATAGTAGTCCATAATTTAAAAACCAAAAGCCTCAAATCTCTTTATATACCTTTATACATCTATAACACTGGAAAAAAAGAAATGGGCAGAATATCTTGCTCCAAAGCTCACAGTCTGCCATGTCCTGGAAAAGCTGAGGGTGTTTATTATGCTTAACTGGGTAGCAACAAAGTAGAAATGAAAGTTGCAATGGAATAAAGTAGACAAAAATGCCAGAACAGTGGGATCAGTTGTACAGCTGCAAAACGTAGAAATAAAGGGCCCCAAGGACTTCATACTCGTGGGGTAATTGGTTTTAAAGTAGCGACCTCTGAATTCAAGGAGGTAAACTGAAATTGTTCTCATGGATTAACAGAAAATTGTACTGTAAACATCACAGTTGCCAAAGCTACAACATTTTTTAATATTATTTCATTAGCAGAAATCTTTTTGAAAGTCTGTCAGAAAACCATCTGGACATTTATCAGTGTGGACAAATGATTCATCTTGCAGTCACTAAAGGTCTTTGGAATGGTTGCCCATTTCTACAGCTAACCTAACCAATTATTTTGCTATATCTTCCTTTGCCTCTGTTTTAAAAGTTTTCACTAATGTGGGAATGGAAAGGTATTAACATTTAAAAAGCAAATTTTTCAAATGTTTCTGGCCTACGTGGAGGTATCACATTTCCTGTAAAAGACTTTCTTTTGCAGACACTTTCTAAGCCTCAGAAAATACCTATGACTTTTTAAACTAAACATAGTAGTTTGTTAAGTTTCCCCCCCAAAAAAGAATTGAATAGTATTCCTTTCTGTGTGCCATCCTCAAACTATTTTTCTCTTGGGATGACCCCTGCTTTAGTACAATGCCAATGTTAATACTGAATAGCTGACAGGCGAGAAAACACAGTTTCTGAAATTGCTTGCAAGTGCATTCAGTATCACACCAAGAAGTCATCATCTTACCTTGCAGATCTGCCCTATTCGGGCATGCGTGGCTTTTCCAGTGTGCTCTCCATCAATTGCATTTTCACGGAAGAAGAAATAGATTTTGTCATCTTCTGGATTGTCACTCTCTGGTATCAGGTGAGCACTGACAAATCGGGGATCTGAGAAGACAATGCAGTCGTGCATGTTACTACTCCATGAACTGGATCATTTGTCTTCCTTACACAAATGAACTGTAATTTTTCTTCCCAAGACCCAATCATTGCATCCCATGGCAAATATTTCTATATTAGGTACATCATCATCTGTTAACATGTCACAGGTATTTACATTCCTCTTATCTTTAATATAGAGAGGTGTTTGCTACAGGTATTTGATGAAACAAATCTTAACTTTATTACTGGAGCAATTAAATGTTTATGAAATCTCTTTACAAATGTTTGTATAACATTACAGCAGGGTTTCATAATTCCATGTATTTAGTACTGACATTTTTCTTGTTCTTTTCTTGTTCCAGACATTAACCAATGTCTGGACTTCAGTTAATAATCTTTCTGTATAAGTCACAATTAAAATGAGAGAATTATGGAGACAAATGTAAAGTTCTCATTTTAGCAATTAAAAAAAATATTTTACACCTAGAAAATTGTTAGTGCATTACTGTTAAAAATAGTTAAGTTGAAAAATACATTTTGATTGATACTACTTCCACGATACCCCAAATTCCCAAATTTTTGTCTTCTTTTCAGAACAGAAATGCATTTTAGAATTTCTACACAAGTTGTTGAAATATTTTGTCTTGCTATTGTTGTAAAGTTTTATTGTTATATACATAAACTTTATTTCTTAACAATTAGAGTGACCACTTTATTTGGTGGTAAAAAAGATACATCAACAAATGAAAATACATATAATGTGGACATACTGATCGATTACATAAAAAATACTGTGAAGAAGTTTTGAAAGAGAGAATTTTATAAAATTCATGTCAATAAATTCATACCAGTGGTGCATCTGGCTCATCGCTGTATTTTACAGAGATACTTCAGCTGGTATCTTTCACTATATTTGGAAAAAGAAGGCATATCCAACAGATTTACCAATCTGTTTTATAACCATTCTACATCCTGCTGGGATAATTAACTGTGAACTATATTTAACTACTCAGAGTCCTGTTCCTATGTGAAATTGTAAGCTATTTTAGTGTCTGTATTAACGTCTTTTCAGTGTATGTTTATTGCTATACAGTCATGGAAATAATGAACTTTGCCAGTTTGCACTAGCTGGCCTGTGCAACCCGTTGCCTTATTAAGGGTGACAGTGTTTTCAAGAAACATATTTTGATATGTTATGCACATAGAAGTTTAGATGTTTCTATTATATGAGTACATACTGCATAAGTGTGTGTGTGTGTGTGTGTGTGTATTATTGTGTACTCAGTGTGTGGATATATGTATATTTTCTTGTGTACTTGTGTGTGTGTATATACATGTATATGTATGTATGAGTACAGAAGGATGACCCTACTGGCTCAGACCAAAGTTCACTTAGATCTATACACAACCTCCAAGATGGTCCAGAAGTAATTATTTGAGACAAGAAAGAATATGGTGATTACAAATAATATTCTCCAAGAATAAAGTCCCTTCCTTCAATTGTTTTCAGCGTAGCTGATTCTCCGAGCTGTGTTGCTTTCTGTGTGCTTAGTTAACTTTCAATAGACTTCTCATCCAGTTATCTGTCTAGTTTCTTCTAGAACCCATACACATTTCCAGCATTCATCATGTCCTTTTGGAATTTTTTCCTCATCTACACAATGTAATGAACTCAAATTTACTTCTGATTTTGTGTTTTGAACATTGATCTTAATAAGTTCATTTGGTTCCTCTTGATTCCTGTATTGGAAAAATGCTCAGTGATCAAGATGTGGATGAGCTACGCTCTTTAACAAGGGCTGTAGCAATTCTCTTTGTTGAATTGTCTGTTGTTTTTTGTTTTTTTTTTTTTTCTATTAATTCCTAACATTTAATATGGATTTGACAGCTCCTAAGCAGTAATCTGAAATTGTCATGGAACTTACCAGACATAACCCCAGAACCTCACTCTTCATTGGTGGTGCTCTGTCTATAGCCCATTCTTTTATATGTGAAGATAGGCATGTTTTCCGCATGGTTTTCCCCATGGTTTATCACTACATCATTCATCAAGAATAATTTAATTTGTCATTTGATTGCTTAGCTACCCAGTTGCATAAGATCCTTTTGTGATCCTTCACAGTCTTCCTTTGTCTCACTGTGCTGAGTAACTTAGATTCATGTGAAAAAACCCAACCTCTCATCCAGCCTCTTTTTCAGGTTATTTCTGAGCACGTTGAACAACACAGGCCACACAACAGCTCACTGTGAAACTGTGTCTACTACGTATTGTCTGTTAAAATAAACATTTTTAGACATCTGAGATGATGAAAAATCTGACATCTTAAGCTCTCCACCCCTAGCCCCAGTCATGTAAGCTATTGAATGTGCTTCCTTTCTTTCTAGCATGCATTTAATAGTGTTTTAATCAAGCTACACTGACACGAGACCTAAGATAAATAATATCTAGACTATTTTTTATATGCTATACTAGGGCTTTGCATGCAACTTGAATCTCAAGAAACAGGAGTTGCAGCTTGAAAACTTCTGCACTGCAGTCTGGGGAAGGATCCATCAGAGAAAGAGGATACCCATTAGAATACACTGTTCTTGGCTACTGGATCTGGAGAATCTCTTTTCTGAATATATTGTTTTTACATCCCTAAGGACTTAATGGAAAAGGGTAAAAGATAATATTCAACCAAAACCTAAACACATTCCCAAATGGCTGAATGATTTGTTTCTTGTGCAATGGGTTTTGTAAATCACAAGATATCAAGTTATAAAATAAATCACTGTATTATCAGGCATCAAAAATCTAACTTTACATTGGCCTATGAAGATAGTGTAGGGAGTCCCATTTGAGTCAAAAATATTGCTGATATAGCACTGGTTATATAAACTTGCCCTAGGTTAGCATATTATTATTCTTTTCTTTCCCTCTCATAATTTTGCAAGTGAACCTAGAAATAGTAAGACAGTTTAGTATTAAAGCAGGACTGACACAACGATAGAAAAATAGTTGAATAAACTGAAAATACGTATTTCAAATGATTCTACCAGAATGATAGCAGAGAAGAGGGTTGTGAGATAGGCAGATAAAATTAATGACAAATCTAGAGTGCATGTGAGTATGCTTTGCATACACTTCCTACCAGCGCTCATCTGAGATGGATTCAGATTTTTAATTAGTTATTAATAATCCTAACTACATCCCTGAAAATGAAGTAGTCACACAGCCTCATATTAGAAACATATCCCTTGTACATCAAGGAACACCTTTTCTTGAACAATACTCATGTTTCTTACTGAGCACACCTGGGATTGTTTTGCCATCTAGTTAAATCAATACGTTTTAGCCAATAAAAGAGTGGTTCTTCTTGTTATAGGGCCCTTGCTCTTGTTACCTGGTGGTGCTTGGTTTTTTCCCCTCTTCCATCTAACAGATCTGTGTCTATGCAGTGAACCAAATAAACGAAGAACAGGCTACATGTGTTCCGTTGCATATAGAAATAGATTAATTTCTGTTCAGAAGGAATGTAATGGTTACAGAAACAACATCATGACACCATGTGTGGACAGAGGGAGAGAAAGGTGGTTGATAATTTCATCGGTTATAAAGCTAGGAAGTGCGTGGTGTGAACCAGCGATCTGTAGTGTGTTCTTTTTTGTTTCCCTAGCACGGGGCTGTTTGACTTGCTCAAGGCTTGATGCACACTTGCATTTAACCCCAGGGCTTCAGACCTTGCTCACTACTGGCTGTTGAGGGTCCTGATGAATCAACCAGCCAGATGGCCGGCAGTCACGCAACACAGCCCTCTCCAAGGACTGCACAGCGCTTTTTTATTGCTCTTCTTTGAGGATTGGAAGGGGGATATCCACAGATGAGGGAATTAGGGACTTCTCCTTGACTCTCCTAATTGCTCACCCATGCAGCAGAAGAAAGACTGTCTTCCATGAATGTGTATGCTCAAGTATCGAGATTGTCCTGTCTTACCCTGCAAAATTAAACAGGTTTGGTATCAACGGGTCCCCATGGGAAGTTTAAAATAATTCAGTCAGGGTTGACCTATTTCATACATTCAACACAGCCACAAAAGAAATGCTGGAATGAACTTCAAGCAAGTTTTACTGAATGGGAAGTGGGACTTTGATCCAAACTCACCAGTAACAATTATAAAAGTCAGCGCACTGCCGATATTGGGGCTAGATGGAATGACTTCAGATTCTGAGTATGAATTATGGAGTATTCTGCAACCTTAAAACTGCCTCCAACCCATGCAGCCCTCAGAAATGCTGTTACAACAGTTCAACACTTTCTTGTTTGAAAGCAGTCTCCCATTGGCTAAAATTCCAGAAAGCTTGTTTTGAGAAAATGGATTTAAGAAATAATTTGACAGCAAATATTTTGCAATGATTCATTGCTTTTAAAAAACACAAGCAGACAATGTGGAAGACTGTGTTAAAAAACAGCATACATCAAACAAACATTTCTGAAACGTGTTTAAGCATGATCAAAGGAGAAACAAAGCCACAGCACAAACATGATCAAAATAAAATTACAGCTAAAAACACTTCTCTGATCTTGCAGCCAAAATGAACAAGCTAAAAATAAAAACTTAGATTTTTATTTAAAACAATCAGCCTTTAAGAAGCAAATTATTAAAGCCCACACCTTTTTCAGTCTCCTTTTTCCAGTTGTCTTGGCTGTGGTGCTACTTCTCAGATCCCACATGACACCTTTGCACACCACTTTGTGCGCCCTCCTGCAATTACCAGCTCTGCAGACGTTTCACTGCCAGCAGCCCATTAAACTGTCCTTCCTGAGAAATCTGGCTCTTTATGAAAACGACACCTTGGTCCAGCTGCCTCTATGATTTATTTGCCATTGTTTGCTTATTTAAGTAATGGAAACATGTTTTGCCTGTCTCAGCATTTCAGGTTGAGGGGAAGCGAAGGTAAATCGATCTGCATTGGTTCTTTAACAAATGTTACTCTTTAGCAGCAACAACCGCATAAATACACACACACACACCCAAGAGCAAGAAACAATAAAAGTCAGAAATTGGCTTTCTAACTGAATTGTATTAGCATTTTAATGAAGATCTATAAACTTGAAGGCACAGAAATTACCTTTAGCTGTCAAGATTGAGCAAGCTGAAGGAACAGAAGCTGGGGTCATCTCTTCATCACTTGACAGGAGCCAAAGGGCAGTTCTCTTAGGAAATGTTTTGTAAGGAGTTTGAACTGGATGCCCCTATTATTGTATATTTATGGTCAAAATGACTAATTTATCAGTTCACAGCAAGAAAATTCTAGGAAAGTAGGGAAATTTTATGCTCAGTAAAACTGCGATTGTTGTAATTTAATGAAAAGTACTGGAGGGTGACTGGGACCCTGAGGAGAGGAAGATTAGAGAAGATGAAATTAAAAATTTAACAACAACAAAAATAGACAGATACTCAAGACTTCATAACCAGGTACAGCACCTGTCCGCTGAGACCCAGCCCAGAGAGCCAAACACTGTCCTCACAACATAAGGACTTGCTCTCACAGTGAGCCCTACTACCCACAGAGAGGGGACTTGCAGCTTCAGTCACAAATGTGCAGAGCAGAGCCTCTGCCTCAGCAAGGTCACCAGAGGACAAAGCTGTTAATATGTGGTGATGAGAGAGCTAAGACGGTTTGTGGTTTTACACACTTGAATGTAGTTTACAAAACACCAAAGCTTTTAGGGGTGTTCTTTCAAAGTCCCTTCACTTAAATTCTTCAACTTTCACATTCCTCTTGCTGCTGTTGAATCAGGCAAATGCAGCAGAGCTCTCATGGATTCATCGCTTCTAGTGAAGCTCCTCAATAATATGGATGGCATCAGACCACATCCTCAAAGCGGGAATGCTGTTTGCACAAGGGATAACTTGTGGCTATTATGGAGCTAATATGAGGGTTTTGTGGTAATTTATTGTCAGATGCTAACACAGAAAGGACAGACCACAGAGCAGAGATGTCACTTGAAGATGCTGTTTACAAAGTCAGGAGGATGCGTGGCAAGCAGGCCATGCATGATCAAGCTGTCAGCAGCTATTACAAGGTAAGAAGCCCTATGGTCCCTCACTGATTTTGCAATGGAAATTCCCATCAGAAAGAGTTTTAAAGACTAATGATATTCATCAAGCGGTTTATCTTTGAGTCAAGATGATCTTAGAGTAGCGTGTTAGTTATGTCAGCTAGTTTCTTCTTCTTAGAAGTGATATCCTGTTTTTTATTAATTTTTCGAAGACTAGTAAATTTTTGTGACACAGATTATAAAAAACGCCAATAAGTGTAAGGTTTAACTAAGACTTCTTTTAATTTCAATAGTATACTTTTAAAAAATATTAATTTTATCTTATTTCAAACTCTCTTCATAATTAAAAAAAAAAACAACAACTCAAACCAACAAACCAACAAACCCTTCCTCTTCAGAATCCAACTGCTATGCTTCAGTGGTGACTTGTGTGACATAAAGAGATTACAGATTTTCAAGGACAAAAGGTATTAAAAGTAGCAACAACATATCACTCTTCAGTCATTTCAATACATGGGTGCAGCAGCAATGTAACATGCAAAGAGACATGCATTAAAAGACACACCAAATTTTTTACACATGTAAATTCTTCTGCATCTCAATGGTACACTTACACATACAGCAACAGGAGTCTAGCCATTGTGGCTTTTACAGTGGCTTGACCATAAGTGTAACCTATGCATCATTCTCACTCTGAGAGATGTTAAAACTGAATTAAAATGACAGGGTTTTTTTAAGGAATTACTGATTTGTATTTGAGGCAAAATCAATGTAACATCCTAAAGCATTAGGCTCCATGCTGGGGGCAGCTAGCAGAAGTGAAAACTTGGCATGGGCAGTCTGCAGACTGAGCCATGGGTGCCCTCCCGGGGGCTGGCAGTGATGCAGGGCCAAATGACAGTGAGAGGAGCACAGCCTCAGCTTAGGGTGCTCAGCACCTCTAGAGCAGTGTAAAGGAGTCCCTGAGTACCTGCCAAGACAATGCCACCATCCCAAGATACCTCATCTCCTCTGACTTAGAGGCATAATTCAGCATGAACATATCCTGGGAATAACATTTTAGCTCGCACAGGAAAGAGAAGGGAGAAAATGTTGATCTCTGATGCAATTATCAGTTTCTGAAGCCTTTGTTCTAAAGAGAAAACAATAGTTTTGATTCCTTGTTAAAGACTAATTATATGGTGAAGAAAAGTGAATACAAAAGTTCAGGAAAATTATAGCTTAATGCTCAACATAAATTAGATTTCTCACAAAACAATGCTTATGATCTATCCACTCTATTTAATTTAAAAGAGGTGATTATTATCTCCTTAGAGAACAACAAGCAAAATTAACACCTCATTTTCATTACTGACTATGTTTTAAGGTTGTTGTATATCTATCAACACAATTAATTTTAAACTTATTTACTTGTCTCTCAGAGAGAGTAATTGGGCAACTGAGAAAACTAGTGTCCATCACAGAACAGAGAGTGAGGCTTGCAGCACATTGTCTCCATTTAGGAACACTTTAATCTCAGTTTTCTGTATTTCTTAAAGGTAATGAGAGTTCCAGCTAAGAGCCTGTTTCTTCCTCTCTCAGTCATTTATCTGAAGTTTTTGACATTGATGTTTGGAAATAAAAACACTAGAAAGCCTGTGCCTCAACTGCGTAACCTACATCTTTAGAGCTCTGGATGAGTGACAAGAACTAAATACCTCAGTCTTTATGCAAAGAAGTGATGTATTAGGGGAGGAAGTGGAGCGTGGAGGCACTGAAGACAAAAGATGTTTCTGATTTGGGGTGTTACAGACTTTTGGCATTTAGAGCCATGCTACACGCCTGCCTTTTGTAAGCTCTTAAGATTCACAGGTGGAGCACAAGTCCCTGGAGATGCCGAAGCAGTTTATGGCAGTTGATCTTAAAAGTCAGAAACCAAAGCTGTTCCTCTCCACTAATGTGATTTTCTCAGGCCTTTCTGAATGCTGAGAGATGTGTGTTTATGTCTTGGTGGAATATTCTTCCTCTTTGCCACCTGGAAATTAAGGGTACAAGAAGGTGTCCTGAAGGCAGAGGGAACATGCTGCAGCAACACCATCAGCCAAACTCCTGACACAGCACTTTGCAGGAGGCAAATACCTGGTGGAGTGTGAGGAATAGCTGGGGATTAACATGGCAAACATATTCCAGTGGAGGGAAAATGGGACAGCCCTCAGCAGTATGACTGGCAAAAGCTGAACAGCACTGGCTTGACAAGCATATCTTCAGCCTGTGTCTCCTGAAAGCTAAATTCCTAACATTTCTCTGTCAGCTCCATGCAGTGCACAACCCTGTCTCCACAACCATTTGTCCACAGGAATATTACTTTTTTCTGCCTAAAAAGTGAACAAATCTGTCCTTTGTGTCAAAAATAATCTGTTTTGAAAACAGGAAGAAAAGCTCCAAATTTTGTACTGCCAGGTTCAATGTGAAGAGTGTGGAAGGGGTTGTGTAGCTGCAAAAAAAACCCCCCTCCTTCCTGATGTCACATCAAAAACTGGACAGGACTCTACCCTAGTCTCAACTCTCAGTGAAGGATGTTCATTCATTTGGAAATAATCATCAGCCCACGCCAGTTCTCAAGGAGTCATCCAGTAGAGAACTCTCCTGCACCAATTTCCTAACCTTTCCGATCTCCTGTAATTTAATTTCTTTGTTAAATCCTTTAAATTTGGCTAAAGAACTGAGGTAATTTTGTCAAACTATGAGAAATGTTTTGTTGGTATAATGAACTTTTACAGCTAGTGTAAAGCAATTTGACACAAAATCCATTAAAGTAGGATTAATGAGGGATGGCAGCAAATACTGAGGAAAGGGCTGGGTGAATGACTGGTTTTAGCTCATGTGTCAGTAGCACAGCAACACCAAATGCAGTAAGGCATCTGCAAGAGGAAGCACAACTTGAGGTATTCAGTGTGATAGCATCAGTTATGACAACCTCTTTCAGTAGTCATGTGAGCACAATATGTATTTCCAACTTAATCTAGCTTCAGTCAACATAAGGTATTAACAGGGTTTTACACAACTGAAATAATGTACTCATTTATTGCTGATGTGAAACTTAGTTCTTTTCATTAAAAACGGAAAAAAAAAAGTATTTGATAGCACAGGTGAGATGAAAACTGTGAAGTTGCTTCAGATAGAAAAGTTTTGCAACACTACCTGCACTGCCAGAAAGTTTTTCTTCTCAAGCACCGTTTCATTGGTTCATACTTTAATTCTGACAAGCAAACCCTTTTTTTATTTATTCACTGACAGCACTTCAGAAACATTCAGTGTAATTTCTGTGACTTTTAAGAATGAAAATTTCATTGTATCAGACTCAAAATTTTTGTGTTTTTTAACAGTAGTGAGGGAGGACTGCAGCATGCTTGCTTGTGATATATAAACCACAGGGAGAGGAATTGGCAGAAAGTTTAACAGAAGTATTTAAAAGTAATAAAAGAAAGAAATGCAGCAAAAAATATAGGTCCTGTAATAAACGGGAAACTGGGATTTTTTTTAAAGAATGCTTTCTACCAACAGGCCTGGCAAAAAATATTAAAGCTGACAGTATGTCAAACATGGAACAGAACTGAGTATTGATAATGACAACTCATTTACACAATCTTGTGAAAAAGCTGATGACTCACAAGTCCATGTAAAATACCACATAGAAAGGTTTTGTACCTTCCTCTCCCATGGAGCTTTTTTCTGCCTTTACTGGAAGTTGCTTTAGAGAAACAGGAGAACAGGACACAGACACTGGAGAGCTGTGCCCCATGACTACCAAATTTTACAGTGTGACAAATGTTATTATAGAGCTCAGGAAATATGAATAATCTCACTGACATCAGTGGAACACTTCTGACTTACAAGGATATTGAATTTTGCTAAAACAGCAGTAAAAGAATCAATAAACACCAATCCTCAGATATGCAGCAAAATTCACAGGTATAATGTATTATCACTGAGTGCTTGCAACTATTTCATAAGAGCTGTGCAGTGAATGGGAAAAATATGTAATCCAGTCTTTAAAGTAACTTTTCTTCTGCTTTTTCTGAATGATCATCTGTAAAAAAGCTGTCTCTTAAAGGTTATCTTGTTTCTGCTTATAGCACATTCTCTAACAAAATCTTCCTACAAATCTTGCTGTACTTACCTGAACAGAAACCTTTAAAGCCTACCAAGAGGAAATTAAATTTATATATATAAAGATAAATCAAAAATACTCTTTTCTGTAATCCAAGAATCTAACAAAAGCACAGGCCAGCTTATCACTTTAAAAGGTAGATCAGAAAGGGAACTATTTTGTCTTCATTTACTCAGTGTGTTTGTGGCAGCTCTAAGTGCTCTGGAACATCAGCTTCTGCTGGATGTTGTACAATAAATGGCAGACTCAAACATTTACAGTTTAACCCTTGTCTTTGAAAGACATAAATTTCCCTGGTAACAGTACAAGGCAGCTCACCTTACTAACAGAAATATTCAGCCTGTAGACACAAGTGACACAGTGATCTCGGAAGAGAGGGAAAAAGAGCTAAAAAAGGCTTATCAGCCTCAGTTTTGGTGGGTCACTCTCAACAGTTTTTTGGACAACACTGCTACATTTGAGATGGATATTGAGATTCTTAAAAGAAATGTTACCACATTTCAGTAACACTGTATGTTATCTGTACACCAGCACATCATCTGAGGCATATCAACTATTAGCTGGTGAACACCTGCATACTCTGACCTCTTAGACGCTACTATAAACTTTACCTTTTTTTTTTTTCTTTTTTTTTTTACTGTATGGTATGTAAAAGCATTTAGCTACATGTTTAAAAAAACAAATTTAACAGCCACCTTTTAAAAAGGATGAATTTCTACAAACCCATAGAATCCAACTGAATAGCAAGGGATGGGATATTTCTGACACCACTTTGATAACTAAGAGCTGGACACTGAAGCCTGAAATAAATAGCATAGGGCATTCCAATGCTCAAGGGGGGAAAGAAACATCACTTTGGCAATGCAGCAAAATGGGGAGTTCAGGATCTATTGCACTGTCAAAATTTAAAGGCATCAAATGAGGAACCATTTGTCAAACATTTTGTGTGTCTGTGATCTGTCCATCATATCTGATAAGTGAAATTGTGTTACTTCTTTACAACATGCTGCCTTTACAAGTGAAAAATAAGTATCCATTTGCTTCTCCCATTTGTCCTTTTCTCTTCCTGTTCCCCTTTCCTTACACCACAGTCATGAATGAGGCTCTGTGGCCAAAATGATGCTGTTGCTGACATCAGCTTCACCCTTTTGTTTTGCAGTGTTGCCTGACGGAGCCTGGGGAGGAACATGGTGAAGTGGCTCAAGTGGGACTGGAACAGTTTCTATCCTGAAAACATGGGTTTGAAGAACTAAGTGGAGAAAAACATCTAAATGTTTTTGCATCAATTAAATCTCTGCAAATAAGGAAATATAATCTGAAGGGAAATTACATGTCATATTAAATACCGTTTTCTAATTAGGTGTTTGCTCCACTTCAAAGGTTACAGAAATATTGAGACGTCCACAGTCACAGCACAAAAAGGTCTTCAAGATGTAACATTTGACATATCACAGTATTTCAGAAATAATGAAACTTCTGCAAGGAATTAACAAATGTGGATTTAACCACCACAGATGCTCTATCTGCATTTCTCGATCTTACAGAGTCTTTGTGTCATCACAAAGCCCTGTGATAGGCTCAGTCCTGCTCTGGTAAAGTCCACAGCCACAACTCTGCTAAATACAGGAGTTGAAACAATATCCTTGATAACTAAGTTTAATATTAGCTTTGCCATTCTTTGCTAGTGTAACTTTTGAATTGTGTTCTTGAACTACCTGAATGTGCTATCAATGTTTTAAATACATTGACGTTTCCACTTTGTTGTAAAAATAGGCTTTTAATACTACACAGTATTTAGCAATCTAGTACCAGCCATCAGTTTGATATCAGCCGTGACATTATTTAATTTTCAGAATCACAGAGGTTAAAGCTCACTGAACTATAAACAGTTGGAAACATGGAGTGTAATCCCAAGGCACAGCTCTGCACAAGCTGTAATTTAAATCATATTGCATGCTAAGCTGAAAAGGCAGTGCAGGTCCCAGAGGGCATGAATAAATCTGCAGTCACTGATTTGCCACACACATTTGTGTTGGGATTCTGTAACTGTGCAAATGTGATGTCTTCCTTTAGAGCAGAGGACTTGTCATCTACTGAGATTTGTAATTAAATAACCCAAAGAACAAAAGCAATTACTCAGCCCTACAAATATTCAGGCTGAAATGTGCGCGATTTCATGAACAAAGAGAAGGGGAAGTTCCGGAGACAGAGAGAAAGGGAGGCTTTGAGTCTGCGATAATTCATCTGTGTCTAGTGCTAGTGGAGGCTTTAATGCATAGAACAGGTATTCACATACCTGGCTTACTTTGAACTAATAATTCCATCATCACAGACTGCACTGTGAAGTGGATGTTTCTCCAGCTAAGGAGCCAATTATGCTTCCAGCTGGCTCCATGCCACCTCAGGTGCCGGCTTTGAGCAATCAGTTGTGTTAATTGCAAGCAACACTAAATGCCTTTTGGGACAAGCAATTCACGGTTCAGGAATGTTAGTGTGAAGGGGGTAGGTTCAGCCCCATTACCGAGAACAAATCGCAGAGTTTGCATAGGTCGAAGGCTAAGAGTTGGAATTTTATGGAATGGGGGAAAGAGGTGGGAACAGACTAAGGGGCTGTATCCTCACATCATTAACTCTGCTGGGCATCTCAGTTAATTGATGGGGTGGGGGCTATGTGGTGGGCTGCGTGGAGCCCTTCATATTTTCAGCTTGGCAGCTCTGCCCTCCCATTCCCTTGGGTCTGCCAGGCATTCTGATCCAGGCCAACAGGGCTAAGATACTGGTCCAAGAGAAGATACCTCAACTGCCCATGAACATGGGCTCCTTCACAATAGTCAGTATTTTCTTCCTTTCTATTTGCCACAGTGGGAAAATGATCATTTTAAATATGCATATGGATTGTTTGATATCAAGAAAATATTACAAGGGTGACAATAACAATGAATGTCAAAAATGGATGACAAAGGGCAAACATATATAAAAAAATAGCCATTGAAGGAATGAAGAGTAATAATGAAATGAGATGAGCACAATAATGAGTAGAAATCAGGTCTTAGCTGCATAGAGGTCATTGTCGTGTATTATCAGGTACAGATCTGGCCTGTTGTATTTTTTAGTATCTGTGTTTTGACTCACTACCTCAATAA
Organism: Callaeas wilsoni; assembly: GCA_013398955.1. Taxonomy (NCBI): domain Eukaryota; kingdom Metazoa; phylum Chordata; class Aves; order Passeriformes; family Callaeidae; genus Callaeas; species Callaeas wilsoni. Next base: position 83,192 of record VWPU01006194.1, read on the forward strand.
CAAGCTTTAGCCAGTCACTTATTCATAAGCATGGATTTCTAATATATTTGTCCATGAGTCCCCACATCAGCACTATTTAAAAGAAGAACCCTGCCCAAATGTTGGAGGTGATGAATGGGAAGCTTGGATTGAATCACGAGAGATAAAGGGAGCTAGTGTGTGGCACGGAGTGGGAGGAGCTGGTACAAACCTCAGTCTGCAGGTGCTTAGAAACAGTGTGCAGGCTCAGGAAGTGTCTCTAATACCCTTTAGAGGCTCAGTCCCTGGTGTCCCACATGGATGTACAAAGAAAACTTCTTAAAACAAAGCCATCTTATTTCTCCCTTTAACACACACTAAAACATTGCCAAACACTTTTGCGTCTGAAGCTGTGAATTTCATTAAATTCAATGCAACTCGCTCAGCACTCCCTATTTTTGTGTGGCTGAAACCTTTAATTCTCTCCCCACCGCCCTGCGGCCAGCGTGCTCCAGTCACATCACACTTAACCTTTGCCTTGGCTTCTCAAAAAAGAATTTGTTTCACTCTATTCACGGCTTCAACAGTTTGGCAAACTGCACTCGAGTGCCGCGCTGGGCCTTTATATTGAACACACTAATCTGATTGTTTTTCCACTCTACAAACTTTGGGTCAACAATCAAGCTGCTGCCAGAAACTAATTAATTTGCAAACAGGCCCCATTTTCACAGGGGGAGAGCTTTTGAAACCTATGTCAGCAGAGCTGGTCACACCATGGTGACATGCATTGTCATGGCATCCACTTTTCTGGGTAATTCTCCTCACTAATTTTTCACCACACACATGAACTCAAATTACTCAGTCAACAGTAAATCTCTATTGAATGCCCACCAAACTCTGAACGTGGTGGCCTGAGAAGAGGAAATTGGTATTGACAGGGTCAACACTCATTAAATTGATGGCTAGAGCAAAAGGAAAAAAAAAACAAAACAACACAAGAACGCAAAAAGAAAATTCGGATGTGTCATATCCCAATAAAGGGGGCTGTAACAGACCCACTCCTCCTTTGTTTAAATCAATTAGTATTCTGCTGTGTGACTCCTACAAACAGATTTCTGCCTAACTTTTCTGAAAAACTGGTTAGTGAATTTTGTGAACAAGAAAGGAGGCACAATTTGGTAGTTAAAAGTCACTGTTTTTCAAGCATCAGAGATGTGATGAACTCTCACAGAGATCATGGGAAACCTACTGAATTTGCAAGGCCTATAACACAGAGGCTTTGTCTTTGGAATCCTGCCACCTAATCTGAACCTTCCTTTTGCTTAAGCTGGTTTGGATCTCTGCAAAAATTGTAATTACAAAGAAACTGGTGTTGTTTAATTTGAAGTTCTATACCAAAAGCAAAGCAAAATGCAAACTTAAAACCTGAACACTACACTTGTTCTGGACAAATGACTCTTTTTTTCCTACACAGATTTATCTCCAGGGAAAAGAGAGAGTCCTCCTGTGACCTGATGTATGTGGGTAACAGATAGATCGATAGATAGAGAGATAAATATATAGACAGAAATTATCTTTTTAATAATACATTAACTGAAAGTAGTACATAAAGCTTTCTAGTAGAGATTATTGTGACTGCTTGAATAATATATTAAGTTTGTCACCTTAAGTGGACAGACCATCACTTTACAAAGCCATCCACTGCCAACTCTATAAGTTTTCCATTGAAATAAATCCATGGAAAAAAATAATCCATTTTACTTGAAAAAAAGAAAAAGAAAAAGAAAAAATGCTTTTTGGAGGAGATAGAATATCACTGGGACTATTGATAATCGGAAAATTGCAGGTGTTTTTTATCAGTGTGAGAAAGGCATAGAGCTCTGCTCCTCCTACTGAATGTACTCCTGGAGTGTGCTCACACAGATGGATTTTTACCCAACTCCTGCTGCTGAAAGAAGCAGATGAGACTTGGATTTATTTTTCTACAGGATGACTGTAGAAAGCAACTCACCTGCATCATCAAATTTGAATCTGAACACCTAAATGAGATCACCAGTTTTGCCCAGTAGAGAGGTACGTTGGTTTATGCACATCCAGCATCTACCCAGAGCTTGTTCTGGCCCTTTCATCCAACTGCCTTCCAGAGAAGATGATGGGAATGGCTGCACTCTCTCACATCTTACCCCAACATGAGACTCATCAGGATTTACTGGGTTGCTAACTTGATATACATTGATATGTTAAACTTTCAATTCACAATTGAAATAAAAACCTTAAAATTTAGCAATTTTAAGGCACATCATCAATAGACAACTTCAGTGCACAAGAGTGAGTGCAGATCTCAAACTGGCCATCACTGCCAAGTCTCTTTTTAGAAAGACTATGCTGCAGTGATCTGGTTGGGACCAGGGTCATATTCCACACTGCTTGTTTTGAGCTATGAACTTCTTTCCTAAAACTGTACTATATGCAGCAAGAAACTTCTCTGGTCTCCAGTGGAAACAGTGAACAAAGAGCTCTGAGCTTTCCCATTATTTTTGATCTTATATGCACTATAAAGAGAGTCACAGAATGAATGAATTGCAGCAAAGCATGACTTCTAATCTACAGTCCCAGCTATAACATTTTTTTGGTGTGGATAGTAAGGCTGATGAAATTATAACCCATGAAAGAGGCCATGGTTAATCATGTAATATACACATATCCTACGTCAGGTTCCTGGACTAACTTGTATCCTAACTGCCTAGAGCATACTGTGGCTATAGCTCAGACCAATATGTTTACTGATGCAAGTCTTCTGGCTCCAGGTCATATTCTCTACAGCGTCAGAAAGCCTTCAAAATGTGCACTCAGACTAGGAGAATGTTCTCTGCTGCTTCATCTTTCCTACTCGCTTTTTCCACTCCAACCTTGAAACTTGTCCTTTGGCTACTGTTTCCATCTTTTCAACCTAAACAGAACAAAATCTCATTCACAGCACTGATATTTAATGAATAAAATTACCTAATCCTAGGGAGCATGGGAGGGATAGAGAATGAGAAGATCTGTTTCCTAGAATGAATTCAAATAATTTCATTTAGGCCACTTGATGGGAAGATTATATTATCTCTGATTGTCTCCACCGACCATCTTCACGATCTTTCTCATATCCAGAGAAACTGCTAAGCACATTTTCTAATTGCTACTTGGTCTTTGATTTCTGAACCAAATGCTTCTCTTACTTTGTATAAAGGTACAGGGAACAGTTATCAGACAGGTTCAACTGAATCAACTGATTCAAATACATGAGTATCTTCTGGTCAAGTATTCAGCAGGGCCTTTGGCTTCCTGATCTGTAACCATTTCAGATTATTGATAGGATAAATGTCAAGTAATAACAATAAGAAAGAAGCATTTATTTTGTGATTTCAGAAATTCTACGTTTCTTCCAAGAAAAAAAAAAAGGAGTTGTAACAAAAAATGTATATAGAAAAAGCTTGTTAGATTGCAATGACAAAAACAACTTAAAATTCATACTCAATCTCTCAAATATGGATCTACAGACTTAAGGGAGAAAAAAAAACCTTGTAAATTGAGTTCGTGTGCCATTCTGTTCACAGTATTATGCCACCGTCACCATAGTTTCTGAGCACTTCCTAGCACTGTGTTAGGTGACATTAGCATTTGTCACACATGGAATTTATCACTGTGAAATTATTTATTACTATTCTTAGCAATGAAGATAATGGGAATGGGGGTGGGAGGACTTATTGAGTGAGAAATGAGACTTGCATATATGGACATGTTTTGCTCCTGCAAGGGTTGGGGTTGTTCATGCCTCTGTAAGCCATGGTGGGAAAGTGTGGAACTCAGTCCACACTACAGCCTGCATGATAGGACGTATCAGCTGTTCAAATATAGAAATGCATATTTTAAATGCATGAGATCTTTTCACAGGAAAATTAACACCAAAAGAACAACAAAAAAATGACATACACAAAAAAATTCCCTCACTGTTTTCACTCATAAGGTTGTTTAAATACGTTCTTGTAAATTCACGGGAATGCAGACCTGGAAGAGACTTCTTAGTCTACTCACTGTAGTATCTTGGGATGTCAGGCAAGTGTGCTATATAACAACACATAAAATGTTACCTGAATTCCTCTTAAAACCAGTTAGGCTGCCTCACTGACTACTTCTATTGGGCAGCTTTTTCTAATTTCATTCCCATCATAGTAAAAGACTCCTAATTTGAAGACTAAATAAATTCATATGCAGTTTGCATTTTTTTTTAATATCCTTTGTTTAAATAGTTCTTCTCTTGATGGAGATTTACTGTATTTGTAGCATCTATCATCTCCTTCCTCCAATAAGATCTTAGATGTATTTTATGAAATGACCTCAGGTACTACGATGGTTGGGTTCTGTGGCCCCTTTCCACATCTGATACCTGTATTTTACTGCATGCTGTTTATCTGGATTGAGAATGTGTAGGAGGTGAGCTGGAAAATGGGAAACCAGGAAGGCATTTAGGGATAAGGGAGTGGCACAGCAGACAGGGCCATCAGTGGCTATGTACAGGTAGGAAAAGGGTTTGGTGTGGTTGACCAAATACAAATTATAGGTTCAAGGATCAGAATATGTACACACCCAAGCCTCAGCAAGAGTAACTAATTTCTAACATTTTGACACATTTAATGCATTTTATTAGAGAGGTAAAAATCCTGTAAACTATCTGTAATCTTTTCTTTCTGTTGCCATACATTAGTTTACTGTGCAATACATATATACACAAAATCACATGTATGTAATGCCAATGCTGGGACATTCAATAAAGTGTCGTAAGTGGAAACAACACAAAGTGATGTCTACTGTTCTGTTTGAATGCCAGGAGAGTATCAAGTCCATGTTTCCTGCCTTGGACCCTGTTAAATTTAAGAGGGCATTTTCTTTTTTATTGAACAGTCGCTCAGCTTCTATAATTCTCGCTGTTTATGTAACCGTAAAGTAAAGATTACCAAGGACAATAACCTCAGGGGACTACGCACAGTTACTACTCCACTTTAAAAATTAAACCATGGAAAGTATGCTAAAATAATATCACAGAGTGGTTTAAACCCATAAAAACCAAGGAAATTCCAAGCCAAATCCAGACTGACAATCTCTTTTAACCCCAGGTCTAGTAAAGAGGGTGAGTGAGGCCAGTATTTCTGGGGTGCAAACCAAATTCATAATACTATCTTAATGCAGCTTTTGTGATTTCATTTCCTTTCAGATCTTGCTCAGCCCAATCCTGCTTTGCTTTTAAAATAAGTGTTTATGGTTATTCATTTTACAAAATGTTAACAATTTAAGGCCAGATCCCCTGTGCTCAAGTCAGAGAAGATGAGAGGAGCTTTAAGCTCTCTCCTTCCACTCCTCTAATCTTCAGCTTGAAAACTGCCTTGGGTGCACTGCTTTTGCATTGCTCAGCATTTGCTCTGGTAGACTGCACTGCCAATTCTGCCTTCTTGCCTCCAGCCATGCCCTCAGCCCTTGCACGAACGCGGTGGGGATGGTGTACAGCAAAGGCTGCCTGCTGTGCAGCAGGGAACTCCCCGGCACCAGGAGAAGCTGCTCCCACCTGCTCAGGCATTTTCAGGACATGATCCATGCTTCCTCAGAATAACTTTATGGCTCTGAACTATGAGAGGCAATGGCACATTTAAAGGGAATCATGTACTTGCCTATAGGCAAGACTTTGTAAGATATATGTGTAACATCGAGGCCGATGATCCTTATAGTAAAACTGTACAGGAGATGTTTTTCGAACTTCAGAATTTTTTTTTCTGAGAGTTCAAAACAATTCTTGACCCTCACTGGGACTGAGTAAGATTGCCAAAGCTTCTTTTGTGCAGAGAAATCTCCATGCACATACCGGAGGAGCCAGTAATGTCCGATGTGTGCATGAACACGGCTTATAACAAAGCACATGATTCAGTCTGGGGCACTGAACTGCAGCTTTTCATGTCCAAGATTACTTCCCTGAGCACCAGCTTATTTTACTGTGTTTTTGCAAATGCTTCCTTGTCACATCTGGCCAGCTCTGTATCAATAATTAAATATACACTGCTACAGTGACTGATGTATGGTTCCCCAGCTTCTAGATGAATGCCCTGACTACATGGCTATAGAATCAGTCTCCCTTGTTTTATTTGGCTTGGTGACTGTTTAATTATTTATACAAAATGAAAGCTTTAGAAGCCTGTGAGTATTTAATATCTCTAAAAGACTTAAGAAGTCTTTAAGAGCTGCTGGTCAGCACCTTCCCTTGGGCTGGGCACAGTTCTCCTTCCCAAAACATACAATTTCTATAAGAAGGTTAAGCATCTCCAGAATGTGACTATGTGATCTCTGTAGTAACTCTGTTTTCCTGTTTAAATCCCAAAAACTTAATCGCTCTGTGTAATGTTGCTCTACTTTCATGCCAGTTCAGGGCAAGACTTGATTTCTGGAAAAAGTTTGCAAGCTCTTCATGTGCAACTGTATTCTCCTCTCCATTTTTGGTACCAACAGCTATGTTTTCTGCACCCTGTCAGCTCTGACCTTAGCCTTAGTATGGAAAAAGCAGTTTAGCTCCTGCTCTGACTGAAGTAAACACTAGCAAATCTTAGAACCAGATGCCTCACCACTTAATTATTAAACTGTGTGGGGATGAGAATTTGTCTCTAAGTTTGATCAGAACTGCTGTTCTGCAGCTTTCTGTATATGCCCCTTAGAATACTGTTTTTTCACCTGAGGCTAAGCACACTGTAAAAAGCAACTAGGAAAGCAAATCCACCACTACATAGAAATGCATGTCTTTACTAAAAAACTTACAAAGGTCTGCAAACTTAAGGTTCAAAACTAGTTTGTATGGATCTTTAAGAAAGCAGTGTACACCTCATTCTTCAATGAGAGCTAGTTTCATTAAAAGTATATCCACTTTAAATATGTGCAAACACAGAGCTTCTTTAATAATTATATTTTTAAAATAAAAATGACAAATTAAAAACAATAATCAAAGGACTGGCATGCCTGCAGAGTTTCAAACCCAAACTATTATCATTTTTGGATTTCCATGTTAGATGCTGAAATTACGAGAGCTGTGTGGAAAGGCTGCCAGGATCTTATCACTGGGAAATTAACAGTAAAGCCTCAGAGCTTTTAATAGGAATGTTGTAGTGCAGATTTTAGGCCAATCTTTCCATATTAGGAAGGTAAATGTATTAAGTTGCAGCAGAGAGAGAGATTTCAAAAATGTACTTAAGGATCATTCTCTATTAAATTATGGACAGTTATGAGAATAATTTCTAAAGGTTTCAATTTGATTCTTATCTTGTTTTAAATTACATTTGAAACTTTCCATACACGAATATGGTGCAAGAACTTTACTTAAGAGCTGGAAATCACCTTCACTTCTCTCAACTTTTATGCTCATTTTGAAAAATATTTAAATTCAAGAAAGCTTGAAGTTCATCAGCTCTTTATGTGGGACTGTCTTCTCCTCTCCACCTCGAGCACAAAGCAGTTGTGGTTTCTGCACCCTGTCAGATGTAACCTTAGTGCTAATTTGGGAAAAGCAGTTCTCACATTTAGTGCTGAAAGACTGATAACCAAATCCACAAAGGAATGGCACATTTTCAGCGGTAAGTACAGGGCCTGTGGACAATGGCTGCGCTTTCCCACCGCATAAATCCTCCTGACTCAGCTGTCATTGTGCAAATCTACTTCACAAAAGCAGATTTTGCTTGCATGATTGGGCTTTAAAATGCCATCATGACTATCATAACAGAAGTTGATGTTGGTTATCTTTAACACATTACGATTCTACCAGGTATCAAGATAGATGGGTATGTCTATAAACCCTTGTACTTTATTGTTTCTAGAAGTCCAGAAATCGTGGTTTTTGTCATAATAAAATAATCCAACGAATAAAATTTTTGGGTTACTCGGCAAACACACATTGTAGAACTGAAACGTTATAGACCTGAATCTGTTCTCCAGACAGATAGTAGTCCACATCAATTGCAGCAAAATTTAACATGATCTACATCAGATTCATAAAGTTGTCATAGTAAAATACAGATCTATACTTGTCATATACACACACATATGATACATGTCTCCAATGTATGTAACATATAGAGTTAATCCAACTTGCAATAGCATCTCGTGGTTTTAATTATGAGTCAGGGGCTGAGGGGGTTATGGATCGTATATAGAGCTAATGTGATATCCAGTTTGATACTAGAAGGCCTTGACCAGCTAATAACCAACTGTATTTTAAAACATACTCTGCTCTTACACATTAAAATTTGTGTGAACAGTTTGCACTAAATTGTAAAACCACATAAGAAAGCCTGAACCTCAGCAGAGACATAAATAATATGGCTAGGAGCAAAAAATGTCTAAGAGTAAAATAATTTGTGAATTCAAAAACAGGAGTGCAGGTGCAAGCAGTATGTACAGCAAAAGTAGAGCTAGTTAACTCTTAAAAATTAAAATTTAAATTAAATCAGCAACTACAGCTAGTATTACTTAATTCAAATGTCATCTTTTCAGACAATGAATTCTCATTTCCAAAATGCTCATATCCTTGTACAGCTAAAGCCAAGTATAATTCCATTTAAGCTATTGGAAATTTGACTTCAGTAGAACTTGGATAGAGTACTCAGATGCATTCTAAAGTATTTTGGTACACAAAGCCAAAATTGGATTTTCTCTGAAACTCTTTCTCTCCTCAGACACGTAAATAAATAACCACAGGCTTGATTACTAATATCCATACAATAATGTAAGCTATTGCACCTCACTAAACTAGTGGATATTTTGAAACCAAATCGCTTGGAAAACCCAGGACCCTTTTCTCTTTTTCCAAACTCTTGACAATTTTGGCTTGCTCATGACGTTCTGCTGATTGAGTTTCTGCTGGATGTGGCCAGTGCCCCCTTCAACCCAGCAAAAATTAAACCTTGTACAAGGCACAATCCTGCCCAAGGCTCTGGAGCTACTCTGTGTTGATGTGCGGCTGATGCCTCAAGCCTTGAGCTTCTGTCCAACTTGCATGACTGTGCTGCTTGTAGTGTCTGTGTGTGTTTAAAATTTAATCACACTCCACAAATCTCAGTGTAATTAAACCAAAAATGCTTCTTTATAAATCACTTTTGATTAGTTTAACTGGTTTAAGACATAATTCTGCTCCAAATAAAAGAGGAGTGTATATGTCACAGATGTTGCTGGAATGAAGCTGTGTGCTAGTCTTTAATGGCTGGGTGAGTGTAACCAGAGAAATGTACATTTTACATACCATTTAGCCACCGGGAGTCGTGCTGCTCTGTTCTGATGGGATGGTGATGGCCCAGAGTTCGGAAAATGGCAAAGTCCCTGCCCATGAAGTCTGCTGCTGTGCCAGAGTACAGCTCTCCATCTGTGGGAGGACATAATTGTAAGCAACACTCCTCAATTTTCCAGTCATGGTAAGTCAGAGAAAGCTGTCATATGTTCATATTTCGCTAATAGGGATAATGAGTAAATTACAAAACAACAAGCCATATGCAATGTATTGTCATTGAAAATAGATGATTAGACCAAATTTCTCACTGCAGAGCTTAATTGTAACCTCTTGCAAATGAGCTGTATCTGCTGAGTGCTGGTGTGCTTTGCAAAATTATGTTTGAATTCTTAGGCTGGAACAGCGGCAGCCAGGGCACCTACCCTGGCAGGCAGGAGTATGCAGCCGCAGAAAACCTACCTAATTGTGCAATTGCCCTGTTTAAAACAGGAGTTTGGTCTGGAGACCTGCAGAGGTTCCTTCCAACCTACTGGGTTTATGTGACTCTGGGAACTGAAGAGTCCAGCTCAGTCACTTTTGGTTCAGAATGTCCTTAGGTCCCTTCAATTTTTCCTATACAAATTATATGGTTTTTACTTTGGTTGGTTTTAGGGGTTTTTTTGTTTTGTTTTGGGTTTTTGGTTTGGAGTGGTTTTTTTGTTGTTGTTGGGTTTTTTGTTGTTGTTGTTGCTGTTTTGTTTTGTTTTGGTTTTTTACTCTCTTTTTTTTCTGAGTGGATCCTCAGAAAACAGTCTATTTTACAGGAAAGACAGAACATGCCTTTCTCCTTTGGCCACCTTTGTAACTGTGGTACTGGCAAAGGGCAACAGCTAAGGGAGAGAATAAACGAGATCATTCCCTGCTACCTTGACCCCCATGCATTTCACAGTGAACAAATGAACTAAAAATTGACCTATGATACTTCAGCCCATAAATGGCACATCACAGCCTAGCTGGAGATGAAACTCATCCCAGTGTGTCCCTCCTCAGCCAGCTAGAAGTGCCACAGAGGAGACAGAGTAGGAGAGAGAGAGAGAGACTGTCTAAATTCTAAGGAGCAGGTCAAGTTAAATACCTGCCAGCTGGTAGAGAGAGTAATAATAATAATAATGACATTGTAATGAGACCCACAGAAAAGAACCAGGGATCAAAGTACAACACATATCTTTCTGACATTAATTTAGAGCTTGTCCATGAAATCACTCTGAATCAAAAATGCTAAAAATGCATTTTTAGGACTGTGTTCTACATCTGTATGTGAAATGAGATAACCTACCCTATACTGTTAATATGGAATTAAAAAGCATTATTCCTTCCAACTACTGCTTTCAAGCTACCCGCATTACACTGGTCCCTTATGAAAAAGAAAAGTTTGAGGATAAAATAACTCTTACTTTAGCTAAGGTAATACATTTTTCATGGTCATGATGAACTCTACCATATCCTCATTTTAAAACACCCTTTTAGGAACAAGTTATCATTTTCATGGCAATTTTAGGTATTTTCATGGTGGGACAACCAGATCCAAGCATGCCTATTGGATATCACTGGCATCTTTTCCCCCGAACACTGACACCATGAAATCACCAGCTGAACCTACAGTGGCTCTGTACCATATGGCAGTGATGAAAGTCAGGAAGGGTGAAAACGTGATAGTGGAAAGGCGTGCAATTGAATGAATTCGCAGCAGAGATTAGAAGCAAATACACCAGTCATGCCCAGCAGGAGGTGTAATCAGAAGGGAAACAGAACAGCATATCATTAATTAACGATTTATCATTCTTCTATGTAATTTTCAACTTTTTTTGAAGGGGAGACAATCACCTAATTATAGTGATTATTATGTACAGAGTACGCAGCTGAGATTTTAAAGATCATAAAACCTTTTTGCCTGTGGAAAGGTCTTTGATGCTATGCTTAACCTTTCTTTAACCTTATCTTCATTTTCTTGTCTTTCAATCCCTAGTGAGTTCTGATAAATCAATAGAAATCAAAGGGGAAATGAAAAACCAACAAGGCCTATTTTTCTTCTTAGTTATCAACAGATCTAAAGGTCAATCAGTCAAGAAAAAAAATAGATATTTAATACTATATTGTTAAAATTAAACCAAATATGGTTCGAAAACTAACTAAAATTATATATTTGAAATATTTAGAATTGTAAAGTTTTTTTGACACCTCTGTTTGTAACTTGATATATAAACACCACTGAAATGAACATATTTTCCAGGCTGGACTCGGCTCAACTCAAGAAGACATTACAAGGCTCTTGTGGCTGATACTTTTTCTTCAGTGGTGATGGGACAAAAGTTTTGCCAATAACTGCCTCTAGCGTGTTTCAAATGAGGATGAGTCTGTAGAAAACCGTCTGACCTCTCTGTCCTCCCTACTACAGCCCCTCCAAGTTTCAGCATACCTAGACCAGTGCCTGCAGTTTGAACTGATCTGCTGTAGTCATGCAAAAAGGGGATTTTGACTTCTTCCAGACAGAAATACCAAGGAATACCATTTATTTTTGTAAGGCTTTAGATAATTTTTGCAAAATTCAGGGTGAGCCTTAAGTCATGTCCCAGATGTGCACATCCTTTGAGTTAGTACTATGCAAAAGCTATATGAGGATTTTGCCTCGTGTCTAGATAGAAGTACATTAATCTTTATTTCCCTGTGCATACCTTCTTTTGGACTGAAATTTACTCATTGCTAGTCTGGAAAATGATTCTTTAATGTCACGGATAGTCTTCATTGTGTTATTTCTATTGTCAGCAGTTTTAAAAGATGTTTTATAAACTTTAAGAAGAAAGTGGAAATTAATAGTTTGAAAACTAACAAACATTTATCAAAGGGAAAGAATAAAGGAGAAAAAAAAATGAAAAAACCTAGACACTTTGTATTTTCAGTCTAGCAGCACAAAAGAACGACTGTCCAGAACTAATGGATGGCCCTCAGCTGTTTACATAGGAAAAAACTGTTTTGGACAAAAACCACCTAATGTAAAGGAGTAGCATGCTGACACATGAATGTAAACAGAAATACATATATTGACTTTACTAAATAAAGAGGCAACAATTAAAGTCCATAGTAATACTGATTTTTGGAGGGGAGGAACCATTTTTGTCTGTACTGTACATAAACAGCACAGAACTCTGAATAACTCCCCAACGTCATGAGACACAAAGACGTTAAAAACTAAGCAATATCCATCTATTTGATAAATTGTTTCTATTCAGCTTTTAATTAAGATTGCATCCTGAAAGAAAATAATTTGTGGAAAGTATAGAACTGTAAACTTTCCTTTGGAAGTAATAAGGAAGTTGAATGAATGAGGAATATAGGAAAAACCAAGCTTTGAATGTCACAATTCCTCTCAATGGTAAAAGGGTTCATGAATGAAAACTATCCTTGGTTAAAAGATAAGTTAAGATTTTCAGACTGAAAATCACTGAAGTTAAGATTTTCAGACATTGGGGTGGTTTGACTTCACTTCTTTTGAAGTCAACAACTAAAACTTCCCAGAAAGTAAAGTAATTTTAAAATCTTGAATCTCATATATACTTAGTGGCTAATTTCTAAGAAATAGCATACTAAAGTTCTTAACTGGTGAAAAGCCACTGTCTTTCAGATAATATTAATATAGGTGCATTAAGGCACCTAAAATGATTTTTAAGAATGAAAAAGCAAATAATTGTTAAATTCTGAAAGAAATTGTGAATTATAAAAGAAAAAAAATAAACAATGAGACGCAGGAACATAAAAAGCTTTCAGGATTCTGGATAACCAAAGCTTTTGAAAATCCCAAATGGTCATTTCCTTAAACAAACTGATATTGGGACAATGCTGCCTCCTTCTCTGAAGGGTGTTTTTTTTTTAACTATCCCAATACAATTCCTTTAATAGTGGTATTTTCTCCTGTGATTATATTCCTTGGAAACCATGCTGCTTCTCGTTTTCCTCCTGCTCAGGAATACTCATGAGTGGTGCCCAGGGATTTCTTAGTCTCCACATTTCATGCATTAGCCCACTCAAATGGAGACTGTTTAGCTAGCAGCACATAGATGGGAATGGCTGCAGAGTGTCTTACATTACTAGGAACCAGTTAAATCATGTTCCCAGCTGGCATTTACTTTAGAGTAGGGTAGCAATAACTAACTTTAATGAACAACTGTTAAAAAAATAATGAAAAATGTTTGCAGGTGGATGGAAGAAGGAATCTATACTGGAAAAATACTGGAACAGTTTAATAATGATGAACTGTTTATTTTGGTTTTGCTTTAGTGTAGTGTGGTTGTTCTTTTTTTTCAAATACTATTGAGATTTTTAGGAGAGAGGGAAAACTGAAGATCCTCTTTATACTGGTAAGAGTTTGTTTCAGCTGAAATATAGAATAGGCCTCTTGGGTACTAATGGCTATTAAAGACTTGAAGTTACTTTTTGCAAATTAACCTTCATGTTTTCCCCAAATTCCTACATTTCGCTTACCTAAAATTTACTTTCTAGTTATGGTGTTAAAAACATATTCTCCTTCCACACTTTGCAAGATATCTGTTTAGCTTTTCTGATGAAGAAGAGAGATAACATTTCCCTCATGTATGTAACCATCTAAATTACTCTTCTCAGCCTTCTTTTTCTTACTTTCCTGATAGCTACTTTGAATTACTAATTATAGCACTGCATTTTAATGAGTGATGGGTAATTTTTTTTACATAGTTGCCGTCTTAAATGTTAGATAAACCATGGTCATTTACAAGGACAAATATACTGGCACAGGAGGGGCCAGGAACAGCTGAGTTGCAGCTCAGCCCAGGAGAAGGGAAGAAGCAGTGTATCCATGTCCTGCTTGCTGTGACACCTCCGTGGCCAAGAGGCTCCTCTGGCCTCCATGCCCACACTCGCTGCTACACTCTCGTGCTCCCTGCTTTGGAGAGGAGCTGGGCCAAACCTCTCCATGCAGTCATTGCTTGGCCAGTTCATCCCCTGTTCCTCCACTGTTTTGGGGGGAGGAAATTATTTTGCCTTGAGTCACCATTTTAGCATAAAATGCAAGGGTTTTTGGCAAAGACGAGTTATTTTTTGGCAAAGAACCAGCGGTGAATTTGGCATACACCCTCTGAAATACTCTGCAGAAAAGGGTCGAAGTAAATGCAACATCATGATCAATAATGCAGTGTGGCTGCCAAGCAACTACAAGGAGGAAGAGCAGAAAGGGTACTTATGTTCAGGATGCAGGAATGCTAGTTTTAGCTTTACCCTGAGTTTTGTATGAGTGACTGAAGTAGAAATCAGTCACTGGCTTTGAATGCTCAATTTGCACCATTTTCTATTGTGTTAATGCATCCAGTGGCTCTAACTGAGGCTTGATTCAAAACATAAGATCTTGCTCAGTCTACTCCTTGTTAGAAGGAAATATACATGGAGTGAAAATTATAGTGACAGGAAGTGGGCTCAAGAAAGCAAAGATGTTTTAAAGACATGAAATCTAAGCCAAGGGAAATAAGATAATCATATTTGTGCCGGACTGAGTGGGGAAAAAAAAAAAAAAAAGAAAAAAAAAAGGAATGTGAAAAGCTAGACGCTGTTGACTTTGTGCCGTTGCATGCCGGGTATACCATGCAATACTGGCTTGTCATCATTCTCTTCTTTATTGTATATTAAAGTAAATAGTAAAGCTATTCGCTTGAGAGTAGCTCTGCCACAAATTCAAGTTGCTCCAGGCACTAATTTATACACTGGCCTTTTACACAAACTTTTTTTTTTCCTTTCTGTTTGTACAGGGTACAAGTTGGAGCAAGTCATGGATGTCTTTCCTGTTTTTCCTGTTAAAAAGTGTGTCCCCAGGTTAGCTCATCACCTGGGATCATTATGGGCTTCTAAGATCAGGAAATGAGGCACACTTAGGACTAAATTTTTGTTGCTGTCTATTTTGAATAGCCTAATATTTAAATGCAACATAAATAGAATAAGGGTAGACAGTAGGCAAGGCCCTAGGCTAACAATATGGACAAAGGCCTGAAGAAACCAGTGTATCTTGTTATGTGTCATTTCCTGAAGACTTCAGATATAAGAAAATCTCCAGTTTTCTGCAACTATTGTCGTATTTGAAGTTGTAATAAATTGCCAGAAAGTTGTATGTAAGGATATTAAAGATAAGGTGACTACACCTAGGCAGAGGTGTAGGGAAAGAAGAATCTATTTCCTCCTAATTTAGTCTCACAAAACATCTTTTTGCCTTTTATGTGAAGGTGAAGTAATAACAATGAATATATTTAATTTAATTAAATGAGTTAAATCAATTAGATAAATTCAATCAATTGCATTAGTTCAATTAGATTGACAGAGTCTGGTTGCTCTATATTTACATATTCCATGAAATGAAGTATTACCAATTCAGAAACACTTATTTTATTTAAATATTTTTGTTCTGGCCAGAAATTTAATTTTATTTACTGTCAGACAGATCTCTTCAGCTGAAACAGCACCTTAGGGCCTTGACCTGTGGCTGTTCATTGATCTCCAGCTCACATGCAAGGTAAAGTTGGGTGACAGACATTCCTTGGCAGAAAAACTGATGTAAGGAGTTATTTATTCCTGCTCTCACTTAGCTCTCAGCCGTGCTTGTGTGACCACCAGTGTGGCCAGCCTGTAAACTGGGTGATTAAAATGCCTCCACCTAGATGTGAGGAGGAAAAACACTTTGCAGAATCAAGGTCCTGCAGGGGTATAAAGCAGCTCTTGTGATACCTGAATCTTGCTTTACCCCTCAGGACACCTGGGTCAACTGTATTAAAAGTAAACCAGAATTACTTTAACCTGGAAATAAATTGCATAAAACAAACGCCTATCATAGATGCTGTAAGGAGAAAAAAAAAGCAGAAAACTGGCAAATTCTTTACAGTGAACGCACATGTCATTGAATTTGTTATGTGGCACCTACCTACTAAAAGTGAAGCTGTCAGCAGTTTGGGATCATAAGGGCTTTTCCCCCGCCCATTTTCAAAATGTGACTCTTCCATTCTAAAAATGTTGTCCTGTGAAATAAAAAAAAAGAAAAGAAAAAAAAAGAAGGAAAAAGCAACATTATTTGATGAAAGAACACTAAAAAGTAATTTGAACTAAAAAGAGTGCAGTGTACGTGAGTCATAGTGGGTTTTGTGGCTTCAGGGAAGTCAAATTGCACTGGGTGAGGATCTGGTAAAAGTGCTCACCTCCTAATCAGTATGTGCTGAAGGCTGGTCCAAGGCAAAAATACACATAAATAGCTTGTGTCTCTTCTGTTCCACTTCACATATAATTTATTTTCATATTAATTTTCATGGGTTTATTGAATTCTTTTTGCTTTCACTGAGAATACATCTGAGTAATAGTAACTGAAGAAACAGGAATTTGAAAGTTTTATCTGAAAACAAGATAAAACCTATTTCTTACTGACTATTATTTTCTGAAATGTGCCACCACTGTAGATTAGTACTTAACATGATGCTCAATTCTGCTTTTTCTAGCCTGAGTATTAGTGACTTACTATTTTATGTACTTCCTCAAATTCCATTTCAACCACATCAGGAAAGTAGTATTATTATTATCATCATCATCGTCATTATCATTACTATTATTATAATCATTATTACTATTCAGTACCTTGCAATGAAACTTTTAAAATATACAGGCTGAGGGCAAATCATAGGGGAATATAAACCAAGATTAAAAAGGGCCTCAGTCAACACCATGTCAAATGAAGGAAAATAAATGCAAAGCAATGGGCTTTTCAGTACATTTAATTACTTTAACTAGGTGACCAAGTCTGCCAATCAATTTGACTAGTATGTTTATCTTACGTTTTGCACTGAGGATAAAACCAAAAGGATAGATGCTTTTCACACAGAAGTCTTCTACATTCACAGAAGACTTGTGAAGACCTCACCAAAACCTGGAATTTCCATTTCCCACCTGCACTGTGGTTAATTCACACTGACACCTAATTAAGTCAAGGAGCCCCAAAGAGAAGAGACAACCTCCACCTTGGAGAAGCATCCTCCCTGGCACCCTGCCTTCCCTATATTGCTCATCCATACTGAACCCAGGCACGGGCCAGGCTAGTGACCAAACACACTTCCAAATGGTGTTATTTTAAACCCACAGTGTCCATGATTCTGTAAGTCACAGGCTACAGGTTTTATTGTAGCTTTGTTCAATTACATCACACAAGCACATATCTCTGTGTATTTATTACATATTTTAAAGGAACGTGAGATGGATTTCACATTTCCTTCCATTCACTGAAGAATAAGATGAAGGGAAAAGGAACTGTTGGCAGGATAGTCATCTATGGCTTACTGCACTGTAAGATAAAAAGGTTGGACACAGCTTCGTGAAGTTTGATCCCAGAATTCCAGCTCAGTCTCCTCAGGCATGTTCTTGTACATGTTGCCTGCCTGATTATGTTTATACAGTCATCCTGTATCTGTAACATCCTACACAGCATTACATTTCTCTCTTTCTCGTTTTCTTTCTTTCTGGTTCTTAATAATCCAGACACATTCCTTGCTTCTCTCCAGCTTTCTGACTTTGCTCCTTCTAACCCAAGACGACAAAATAATCACACAGAAAAACATTTCTGGATTTCTACTGTAGGGTCCACATCTAGATCTTGCACAATAAATAAAAGTAGTAAATTGAGGAGAATGCAGTAATAGAAAATGGCACTAATGCTACAAGCTATTATTTAAAAAATGTTATTATCAATCTATGTTTTCTTGGCATTTCTTCTTAGTAGATGGCAACTGCTCAACCTGCACACCAAGGGATATCTGATAAGGCTATAGGGTCGGTGGCACGACAGTTAAAGCAGAATATATTCCCAAAATAATCCCATGTGTCATTATAAGACAAATAGGAAACAGATGTGGAAAGTGATTTGGTGTAGGAAGGATCTGATTTTTGACTGTCTTCTCCTGGTTTATGTCACTGTAACTCTACTGATACTGGTGTGTAGAAGGCAAGAACAAGTGGAGACCTGGGTCAGCGCAAGTCAGAGATGATCTACCCTTCTCTTTGTGTTAGTGGAATAAAACATTTGAAACAAGAGGCCTGAAAGGGAAATCCCACAATGTTTTCACATTTCAGTTAAAAAGCAATGAAGAGACATGTACTATATGTTTCCAAATTTATGGGTGAGTAATAATGACAATAAATACATCCCCGTTAAGTGCCAAATAAATGTATCATGGTTAGTCTGAGGCCCCGAGCAGTTCTGATAAACATGCTGTAGGAAGTCTAACCTGTCACGAACAGGGCAACTTGCCCAAACAGCTTTTGAGTGCTGAAATCAAACTACCTCTATCTACAAACCAACAGGACATACAGGCAACAGAGGAATAAACTCTTTTCTACAAACCACCCCCCATTTTAAAAGCCTAGAGAGCAGTACGACTTGAGATAGATACTTGATCACACTAGTCACTTGTCTGTGGCATTTCCACCCAAATTTAATCAGTTTGCCTGGAGATAGCAAAGAACAAGGCTCTGCTCAGAAATTAGGGGGTCTTTGGACTATGTGAGTGTGGCCCTCTTTTGCACAGTACAGACAAGAGCTGTTAGCTGGAAAGAATACACATTGTTTTCAGAAAAATTCTGATCAGTTAATAATTTTGCTGCTTCTTAGGTTTTGCAGTTAATTGAATAGAAGGAATGGTACTGCAGTGAGTCAGCAAATGCCTGAGCCATAGACTGCAAAAAACCCCTCTGTATTAGACAAATGCTCAATGTTGCAAAGTTTTATGATGGCTATTACACAATCAAGGACAGGAATTCATGACAAAGCAAGATTGCCAGGTGGGAGAAAAGTCTCTAGAAATCCAAAAAGAAGAAGGAAAAAAAAAATTCAAAGAAAGGCCTTTGTAACTCAACAATTAGTCCAATTTATTGCTTAAATCCTTTCATTAGTTGCACTGGCAACCCAAAAGGACATTACAATGTACTTCAAATCTTTTTTACAGGTCCTTGTAGCTAAAAGCCTTGCCGTAGCATGTTTTATGGGTTATTAAACACTAAGTTTATATCTCATTGATGCTTCTTTATAATCCATAGTAAAACCACTGAAAATGAGATTGTTTAGGTCTTGAAATTCCACAAACCCGTAAAGACAACAACTGACTGCTGGCTCATGGTATGACATGAATTGTTTCACCTAGTAAATGCCTTGCATGGTAGGAGATAATGCTTCTGGCTCCTTAAAACATATGTTTTCCTGTAGCAGATAGTGTGATAGATGGCAAGACTTAGCCAAAAAGAACTACACTTCAGTCCTGGAAACGAAGGAGAAAATTGTTGTGATTCCCGATGATCTGCCACTTCAAGGCTCCAGAGACTCACTTTCAAGCAGCTGAAATACGACTGAAATGATGTGTCATATCATGACACTGAGCGGTGACAAGACATTGCTACTTCACTAGACATTTCACATCTTGTTATTGAATAGCTTCAGTCAGCCAGTGTGCCAATAAAACATAATGCTATATATACATAAACATACCAACTCTATACCCATTTATATATATATATATATATGTATTTATAGCCAGTATGATACCTTCTTAAACAATTTTTTTGTATTTCTGCCTGTACCAAGCCCATCCAGTACCGTCTCAGCATAACAAAGACAAGGGAGATGAAAACTTGAATTAGCTGTTACTGGTACTTATACATTTTATTTCCCAGTTTAGTACTACTGCCTTGCAAGTGAACATGTGGCCAGTGGGGAAGCACTAACCTACCATCCTAAGTCTGGACAGCACTGACTGCTGAATTTCAGGGGGATTTTTTTCCTGAAACTTTTCTGGCAATTCTCACAGAAATCATCCCAGAACTTCGGAACCTAATGTAGTGAAACCACTGCTGGTCAATAATGAATAAATACAGTGCAAGCAAATAATCTGAAGAGACTTTGTTGATGGACTGTGTACAAGAAATATGGAGTAGTATTAAATCAGTATTACTGGTTTAAATTATAAGGCATGGAATGACAGCAGTGATGCTCCCCAGCCATTCCAGTGCAATGGAGGGAACTCATATCCTTACTCTTGTAACCCCCAAACCATAAATAGAAGGGAGCACATCTTCAGGGCATCTTTCAGGGACTGATTACCATAAGAAGCTGCTGAATAAGGAATGGCTCAGAAACATGCAATGTGCCAAGAGCCTTAGGAACTATCGCAATCTTTATTTAATAAAAAAGGTAGAGTTGGCCATAGCTGACAGCATTTTTGATGCTCACATTCCACTTGCTATTTGTACAGACTTGGTTGTGCAATGATGAAGCATTTTATAAAATAAACTGATCAAGGAAAAAGAAAAAAAAAAAAAAAAAAGAGAAACCCCAAAAGTAACACCCTCCACCTAAAACCCCAGAAAAAAATAGCTCCAAAAGATTTCCATAGTGCCTGGAGTATAACAATGCACTCACTGTGCATTGGAGGACTTTAAAGCCAGCGGCAATGTCTCCTAACTGAGTAAGAAGTTGCTGGCATTGAAGTATTTTGTTCTCTCTATTATTCAGCATTGGAAGGTACAAAAGGAAAAGCTCCACTTCCCACTCAAGGGAAAACTTTCAGACTTGTGAAGGTTTGGATTTACCCCCTCTACAGAGAGGCACTAGCTAGGGTGGCTGAATTTGCTGCCCTGATCACAGCAGAAGGCTACAGGTTCCTCTGAATGAGGAGTCAGAGCAGCTCAGAACTGCAGTTCCCAAGGGCGAGATCTCCTCATTGACCGCAGAGGAACCTTCATACGAATTTAGGTCTGAGCTCAGAGTCTTTCTGAAATGAACACTGCAGAGGCAGCTGATTGGAGACACCTGACTTTGCAAAACAGAAATTTGATGATTTTGCTCTTTGGGTTTTTTTTTTTTCTTTTTTTTTTTTTTTTCTTTTCTTTTTTACTTCTGCCTTCCAGTATATTAATTTCAGGGAATTTTTGATTCGCCTCTTGCCCATACAACTTTCTGTGCACACATTTTATGACTATATCAAGGCTATTTCAGAGAGTCTTTTGAGTAAATTTCACTCTATGAGAGTTGATTTATTTACAAATTATGTTACTTTTCAAGAATAATTTTAAGTGAAACAACTGTGCAGGATATGGCTATGTTATTGTTATTATATTTCCTATTTCACACTTAATCTATTGAGTCATGAAAACTGTTAAATACGAGGACTTTGGTTTCAGGTTTGGGAATCGTGCTGCTACAGAACTTTTAATGAGAAACTTTTATTAAATTTATCCCCATGGAATGCTTTATTTTGTGAAAAAGTGCAAGTGCAAATAAATGAGAAATTTATTTATAAGTGAGAAATTATGCAAAAAATACAAATATTAAAACAAATGTAAATGTTGAGGCAAGTGGTAACCATTAGGGAAATAGGTGAAAAGTGATTGAAGCAATGACACAAATGCTTTAAATCATTAATTATTAGAAGAAAAAAAAAGAAAAAAGAAAATAAATGTACACAATGGGCTTCTGACTTTTAGTCTTCAGGTTCCATGTTCTATAGGGTTTTACCTGCATACATCTGGAGGACACTGGGCTCTGCAACACCTTTATTAAACTTTGTTTTTCCAACTTGAGGCTTAGCAGAATTGAGTTATGGAAATCAGTTTTAAAATCCTATGGGAAATCACCCTAAGTGACAGATCTTTAGTGAAATGGTGTTCCCAAGGAAAGGACTCCAGCTTCTGTAGGACCTGGAACTGAAACTTCCTGGGATAGCTGTGCAGTACTGTGCTAAAAGGGACAGAGAAGGAACTTTGTTGAGGAGCATTTACCTGCAAAACTGATCAGGAGCTAGGAAGGTCTGCCCACCACTGTGCCTCCCTCAATTAGTTTGCTCAGTTTCCTGATCACCCCAAGATCTCTCAAACAGTCTGTACATAATCTGTCCTCTTTTTCAGACCCAAGAGATATTCTTTCCACTATATGTGTAGATATTCACTGACATTTTGGTGCCTGAAAATTTTGCTTTTGATATCAAGATAAAAGCTGTTGCGATGATGACCAGCTCCATGCTTCACTTCTGTAGATTAATGAAAGAAAAAAAGGGCTCTTGGTTTCTGTTTCTTCTTTTATTCCTATGCATCACTTCTACTAGATTCCCATACAAAACTTCTACTGGAAGTTTTCCTAGCTTATGATCTTCAGAAGATGCCTTGAAATGCAGCAGACAACTCTAGAAAGCACAAGTTTTGAAAACCTGACTTCCTAGGCTGAATTTGGACAACTCACCCTCTCAATAATTCTCTTACAGTCAAATATCAAACACTCCACATTACTTTGCTTTCTTCTGAAATTAAATCTATCAATACTTATTAATTTACCACATACCTTTACAAAAAGGGAAATGTTTTCAATCTATCTATCTGCAAAATTATAATCCAATGAATTTAATGAAAGGGAAAACAGCCAACTGGGCTGTTCAGTAACAGCTGGTTCAATCTATTCATTATTCCTAGCTCATGATCAGTAAGTGCTTCTGCTTCTGATTGGGAGAGAAACCACGTGTCAATGTCAAATGGTGAAGACTTGTTCACACCTGAACATACTAGTCTGCATACTAATACTGGTATTTATATGAATAATAGCCTCTTTCAAATCACTGTGCAACATATGTAAATAAAAGGAGGGCAGGCACAGTCAAACTAAGCAGCTGTTCAAAAAAGATATGTATGTTTGTGAACTTGCTTTTGCAATATTTCACAAACTAAATACACCAGACTTACCTGAATTTCATGCAACAGCTTTTTGCGTTTTGTTTTGTTTTTCCGTGATGATGTCATTTACCTATTTGCACCAGTTTTAAAGATATGTCTATTTTGGATAAAGTGCTCTAATCCTAAAGCAAATAAATGAGCAGACATGAGTTTCATGATAGTGCCATTATACTATTTATTGCTTTAGAAATTCTTGCAAGTATGGAATGATTAGAAAAAAGAAAACAACTCAAAACAAACCAAACACACAGTTAACATGAACAACATGTTAACCTTGACTGATTAGTAAAGATACCAAAAATGTCATCCCAATGGCATACCAGACACTAGATACCATCAAGGATATTGAACAATTCTCAGAGGACACTGAGAATTAGAATGCCTTTGTATTGCAACTTTCTGGGTTGTCAAGTGTAATACATCACCTGAGATGACTGTCTGGCTCATACAGGATGACCTCTAGAAATATAACCACCATACAATGACTGTCTGTTCTAGTCAAGTTATTAAGTGGTCTGCATATGTAAGAAATAAGATATACAAACTAAAACCACTACATGTAACTGAACTACATAACCTAAAAGTCTCCATTCTTTAAGTGTTCTTATTCTTGCCCCCAACATATTTTCTATTAAAAACATTTGGAACAGATTCTAATTGCTTTAGCAGATTCTACTATTATGTTAAATAAATTATCGGGCCATACTCTATTACATGATTGTACAAGTTTTCTATGGTTATTTTTAGCATTCAAGACCACTTCTTTCCCCCTTTGTCTTCTGGATTTCCTGTATGTTATTAGACTGTGGTGAGGTCAGGCATCAGAGGAAATAACAGCAGTGCTGACTCCTAGACCCAATGTTTTATGAATTACTGAGCATCAGTGATGTAATGGCAATAAATCTAACCCAGTCTCAGTCTTGTGTCCTGTTGTAAATAAATGAAGTTAGCAAAGGTGTTATTTTATTCAAGAGCCTTCCTGATGAGAACAAAAATGTTTCCCCCAGGGGATTGTTTGTAAAATTGCTTCTGTAATTAGGGTGCTGTTTAACAAGAGAAGGGTTCTCCAGTTTTCCTGGGGAACTTTCATGTCTTAGTTAAGGATATCTTATTTACAACACTAAAACGACTGCAAATTGGGGCAGCAACATACAGAAAGGACTTAGTCAAGTGGCGTTAGCATATAAGCATATGGCCAAGATTTTCTATTTTCCCAAGTGATTTTGCACACTTGCAACTTGGGCACCCAATTTAAAACTTGCTCAAGGGCTCTGATTTTCACCAAATACTTTCTTGGGCAATTTACAATTCTAATGCTTGGAGCTGTTAGTCACTCCTGAAAATGAAGGCATGTATGTCTGCACTGCTTTTTAGCCTATCTGCCTTTTAATTCCTAGGAAGAAGAAATCTCTAATATGAACACATGACCTAAATTAAAGGCTTCAAAAATCTGACTCTAAATGAGTGACAGAATAACGAGCAAGCCTAGAAAAACACAATGAATTCTTTCTCCCTAAAATAAGAGCTTGTGAGCATACTTTCAGAGAATTTGTGCAAGTAGCAAAGGGGCAGAGAAGTACATCACAGCAACTACTGCAACAACTATTAAGCTTTGCTTTTGTCTCTAAGATACTGCAATCTATTTGCAGCATTTCATGCAGAGGTGTCTATGAAGTGTCAGATCTAGACCAGAGTTTGATACATATTCAGATTTTTAAAAAGACATAAACAAAGTCGGAAATACAGAAGCTGAAATTCTGACCCTTTAGGCAATTTTGCTTATCCTGAGGCAAAGCTTAGATCTGAAATCTCTGCAATAAGCACTTCTCTTTCCTCTTTGTTCCCTCTACGTGCTTTCAGTCTTACACCACCCAGCCTTTCTGCAGCCTCATTTCATTTTTCTTTATTAGAAAGTAATAATATCGTCAAATTTTAATAACTGGTATTGCATTAGAGAAAAATGCATTTGACAAAGTAACTTCTATTGTGCACATAGAGACATAACTAACAGTAGACATAATTATAACCTCTCTCTGTGACAAGTTGCAATTATTCCTCATGGCACTGTGTCTAAGAGCAATGCATTTCTCATACTGGTTGGGGAGTGGGTTTATTAAAAAAGTAAAGCATGTTTGATATTCTTTTCCCAGTGCAACAAAAACTTCGCTGACACAGTAACAGATGGATTTAGGTGGTTTTGATTCAGAGTGACTGAAAAAAGTACATTAAAATTCACTCCTTTATTCACTATCTTGACTGCTTTTCTAGCACCCAGGAGTCCCCAGAACGGGAGAGAGTCAGTGACACTGGCAAGAATATTTGATACATTCAGCTTGTATGCCTATATATGTAAATTCATAAATAGGAATGCACAGTGTCAGCAGGGCTAATCAGCATCCAACCAGATAACTCAATTACTGATTTTTGTATTTTTGAAGAAGAAATGCAGCCTTTCATTTAACTGAACTTTGGCTCAAAATCCTGGCTCATTATATAGTATGGTGTAATGTAGTATAGTATAGTTTGGTATGGTTTAGTACAGCATAACATAGATTTACTTTGTTGGTTAAAACAAACTGACAAATACACCAACATTTTTTTTTTGTGACAATGAAAGCTGGCATTTAGATTAGTTATTTTTCACCACCCTCCATCAGATCACTGACACGGTGAGGAATGGTCGTGGTCATGAACTGGCTTATGCAGGACCTGTGCTCTGCACAAGGTTAAGTACCGTGGCACTGAACACCACAGACTGCAAGTAAGGGCAGTGCCATCCCAGATGTGCTGTGATCCCCGAGACCTTCACGGGTATCTTCTCAGGCCCTGCTCTCAGAGCTTCAGCATGGAGCCCACAGAAGTCACAGAAAGATTCCCTTCAAGTTCAGTGAATGCCAGAGGAATCTTTCTCATATCCCTTGCCATGTTTACATGTTAACTTGAGGTCACGGCAAATCCTTCCAAATGACTATGAATTAAAACAGTTGTTCTCCATCACCATCAATTTAAAAGGTCTGAACTGACGAATATACGATTTCTAAACTTGCATCTGTACCATCACCCTTCTGCTTTTTGTCATCATTAAAGTAATGGCAATAAACACTGAGAAGAAAAATCATGTGTGTTCTTAATCCATACCAATTACTTGTTTTACAATGCAAGTTTCATTTGCATTTATTCAGATAAATGTCAAATGTTTAACTGCATTTAGTTGTTCATTCTTGAAATGTGTAATTACACATAAACACATTCATCCACAAACAAAAATAATAAGACCTGAAATATTAATCATCTCACCTGCTGTGCCAAATCACCCTTTTAATTTGTTATTCATGAGCAAAGGCACCTTTAGACAATGATCTGGGTTCCCTCCTCAGCAATGCTTGTGCAACTCCAGTGAAAGACAACAGAACTAAAGAATCAAGTCAGTTTTGGAGATTATCAAGAAGAACAAATATCAGAAGGATCCATATGTTTTTTGCATATCCACAACATAGGTATAACTTTTGAATGATTGGGCTGCTTCGTGTCATAGTTTTACAACTAGACTGTTTCCTTACTCTAATTTAGCTCTGGATCTGGAAATTTTGAACCTAATTGGAAGGTAAAAAACACATGCCTTTTTATTTATTTAATAAAATCTTCTCAGACCATCTGCAAGACAATGCTGCTCAGTTTTCTATCACCTTGGATGTAAACATTTCAACAGGAGAAGGTGTTTGTGCTGTTTGAGGCACGTTCTGAACTCTACTAAGCTTATCTTCTCTTTAGAGACAAAACTTTGTTTACCTCAGACTTGAACACTGATTACAGGCCCCTGAGAAGCAGGAGACAGTTTTTGAAACATTGTCAGCCATAACTGTTTTCTGAAATGTAAGTCTCTCTGAAGGGGAAGAACTCAGAGATATGGCCTTGTAGGAAAAGTGACCAAAAACACGGTAGGTGCTGGAGATCCTTTGTAAGACGAGTCTCATGGGGGCCAGAAAGATCCACTGGTCCCACACTGTACATTTAGAGATGCACAGAAAACTTGTGGGAACGAAGTGCATCTTTCCCCTTTCCTTTCCTTTCCTTTTGTATGCAGCCATTAAAATTAACACAAACTGGATCTGAAATATAATAGCCCAGCTGTCTTCCTGTTTCAGGAGGTGTTAATGGTAGCAGAGAAGTCAAATTGCAAGACTGACATTTTATTCTCATATCAATAACTAAGCATCTTCCCCAAAAGCCATTCAGTCCAGGGCACTCTCCTCTCATGTTTCAGTGGCCTCTGAATAAAAACCTTGAAAGACCAGAAGTATCATCACTTTTTGTACAGATTAAAGAAATATGAATTTTAGAACTATACTTCTGCCTGAAAAGGTTTTATTTGTCAATTTTAGCAATAAAATATCATATTACTGACTAAAGGCAGCTAGAACAGACCAGAACAACTTGTGCACTTTATGCAAAGCTGTGTTCATGGTTTCCTTCTGTATCCTTTCACAGAAAGCAATTCTAGAAACATTAGTGCAGTACATATTTTATAGATAAAATTCAAGGTCTTAAAGTCACGATAACTTTTACAAAATTTTATTTCTTTTTTTTTTTTTTTTAATGAATGAGGTCAATGCCTGGTAACAGTCAGAAAAAGCAAATTTCACTTATGGAGCTTTTAGGAATGAAATAAAGAACAAAACCAACAGTGTCTTTACGCCTCTTTAAACGCATGGCCCTCCTGCATTTTCAGTACTGCATGAAGTTACAGTCCTCTAACTCAGAAAACATACCCATTGCAGGAAATAAGAAAAGAAGAGTAGTCTCAGTTTTTTTCTAAAATGAGAAACTGGTAGGCAGAAGGTTTAAAATAAAATAAACGGATCTTCCTCCATATTGCAGTTTGTAGGGCTTGGGATGCTGTGGATACTTATAAGATATATGAGCTCAAGAAATGCCAGTACTAATTTATCAAAACCGAGTCACTGAAAAGCATTAAACACAGAGATTCCACCCCTGGTTCAGGAAATCCCTGAACAACCAGTGCTGGAGCCTGGGAGACGATATCACTAAGCACTGCTGCCTGCTCGCCACTCATTCTCCTGCACTGACATTCATTATGGGACCCGGTGAGAACCGAGGTCCTGGGCTAAATGAGCCTTTGGTCTGAACAGATTGGACTGTTCTTATGAAATGAGGCAGAGAGAAATTAGGTAATTTAGCCAGGAAATCTATGCCAAAGCGAAAAGCTAATGTTCTAGTTCCTGAGCCTTGTCCAGTGCCATAAACAAAAGTATATAGTCCTGCCTCAAATCCCACTCAAGCTAATGGCAACTGAGCTTACTCAGCACATGCAAAGCTATGCACAGGGTGCCAAGCAAAATTGGTAAGGATCACTTGTGATGGGGAGAGTACATCAGCTTTTGTGCCCAGTTAGCCTTTAGTCTCCCTGTGATTCCCAAGGAATATCTCTGTTGGGTTCCCCATGCATGGACAAATTGCCATATGCAAATGGCCACTTGTTTTCTATTCACTGGAGCTTTACAAGAACTAGCAGCGGAAGCAAAAAATCCCTCTCACAGATTTCCAGCTCTAAAGCACCTTAATTAACTAAACTATCATATAAACAAAGATTTTAAAGAAAATAAGTCATTTAGCTTAGAATAATGAGTAGATAATGCATACAACACTATTTCATACAGAAAAATTTGGAGTTTTTTTCACTGACTTTTATGATTCATTTACAGCCAGTGGAGATTCATGTGACAATATTATTCTAAATGTTACCATCACTTCCAACACTTATTAAAATAATCTAATCTATTTAAACATATTGTAGGGAAGAAGAGCTGATATGTAACTATCTCTTTCCCTAAATTGTTCTTTGATTTGGTTTCAAGGTTCAAGGATCCACCCAGTTTTTGTGTTAATAGCCAGCACTGATGTCACTGGGAGAAACAGAACGGAAGATAGAGGTGGAGGTTGAATTTGAAGATAAATTTAATAAAAACATTAGAAACCACTGGATAAGAAATGCAAACAAACATCCAACAAGTCCACCTCTGGTTTCATAACTTCCTTGCTTCTTGATGTGTCATAATACCCTTCCTCTCCCTTTTTAATCATGCAAACTAACAGCTGTCTTTTTAAACATTTTTAGACTCAACTTCAAGTGCCTCACTCGATACCATATGTCACACATTTCCTCTTTTTTTTTTTGTGAAATGACTTCGGATAGAATGGTTTAACTTTATTTTCCTGCTGTCTGGATTTTGTCTGTTGGTATTCAGAAGCCTCTTTCTATCTCAAATGTCATTCATTTTAAGTCGTCTCATCAAATTTTGGTCACAGGTTTTAAATTTTGCACTGTTAATCTTCTTAACCAATATAAGAAGTTAAAAACTCATTTATTACAAATTGCACTATGATGAGGATAGATACTCTCTCACAGAGCAGCTAAAGTAGAAGATTACTGGTAGAAAATTAATAACTGCAAGCTGCAAACAGAAAATGAAGTAACAATAACAGGATGCAAAATAGACCAGTCTTGCTTACAATGGCCATATGCTTTCTTCTTTCTGCTGCATTCCCACCTTTTGACTGCTACCTACCTTGCCATCACATTACTTCTTAGCTATTTATGTGAAATTCAGCATGGGGATTTGATCTACTGTCTTAGGTGGCAATGTCTATGGAAGAACTCCAAAGGCTTCAAGCAGATTTACATGTCAAGGGTGTGAACCTTAAAATTTAAGTTTGACAGAATACCTAAGTTCATGTGGTTTTCGGATGGCTGGTGTGGATTGTGGACAATAATTTGCCTCAAGCCTTGTACAATTAAATTCTAACTGAAATTTCATACTGCTTCCTGAGTTCCCTTCTTGGATTCAATTTGTATAATTTTATTCTTTCTAGTTCAGAGAAATATAAATCGATATCCAGGAACTTTTCTGAAATGCACTGCTTCTGAGTGCCTGCCTCATTTTATTTTATTATTTTTATTTCATGGTCATGAACATCTCAGATGCTATGGCAGATGTGAAGAATAAGCACTATTTCTGAAGATGCAGAATTCTCTACAGTGACTAAGGATAAGGCTGGATGGCTATACAAACTGAATATGCTTCAGGTGAATTAAATCAGGTAAAATGACTTCTACCCTCTGAAATAAGCTGTAATCTAACTCTGTAGGGAATAAATTGCCTTAACATCAGGGAAGAGCAAAATCTGGAACATCTACAATCCTCCAACATACTTCCCTGCTGCCATCTATTCAACTTTCTCATTTTCTTTTTTCCTCCATTTCATGACCTGTGTTCTCTGGCACTACAAGCAACCCCAAATCTCTCTCCTTTTGCTGTTCAGAGTGTCCTACCTCTGATGCTGCCTATGGAGACCCTATAAAACTCAAAACTATGTTGTTCTTTTGAAGCATCTAAATGCAGAAAGTTGTCAGTGTCAGTTTTACTTCACACATATGAGCAATCCCCTGAAAACATTGAAATAATTTGCCCAATTTCCTTCTGAATGAGGTTTTGAGACTGCTTTTTATAAAAACACATTACTGGACACTTAACTGCATAGGTAATTAATGCTCTAATTTGACATTGGTACATAAAGCCTAATGTTAGCTCTACAGAAAACAAAAAGTAGTCAGTGATGACAGTGCATCAGAGATTTGGCTTTAAAAGCAAATTTACAGTTCTCATATTTGTTGTCTCCAATTGTTCACTGAAATATCTTGAAAAAATATTGCAATTTCTTTTTAATGAAAATCTGAAAGTTTAGCTATTACAATTAAATTCAGTATTGCATTTCATTCACAATTACAGTGGTAGCTATTTATGCTTTTTCTTACATCTTTTCTCATCTCACCTCTTAACAGATGGCTAGTACATTTAAAATCCTCCTTACATCAAGCACGAGCCTTCAAATCCAACCTTTTCTTTTCCCCTGTTTAACAAACTGGCTTCTACTACAACATTATTTCTACTTTTTAGGTGAAGTCTATGGGTGCAATTGCAGCTTCTGTTGCAGTTTATCACACCCTTATTTGGAAGGGTGGACTATTTACTTTAGTCTTGTGAGCCTAGAGGAGTTCAAGTGATTTAGAAGCAGCAGTCCCAAAAGAGAAAATTGCAGGTAGGGAAGCTTGGGCTCTTTACCACAGTTTTACTTACTCTTGCGGTAATTGAAATCCTAGTTAGCCCCAAAGTATATTGCTTTTATCTCGTTGAGAAGTTTTAGAAGGGTTAATTTTCGATTTTTTTCCTGACCATACTACTTACTGCTCCGACAAATAAAAAAGAAAACTGTTCTAGGTGTAATTTTAAAAAACATCCTTGTTCTCTTTGGGAATTTTTCCACCAAAGAAATAATTCTGGACTGGGATTTGATTCCTCTTATTCAAATGGGTCATGTGTCAGTGGGTCATTGCTTCATGTAAGTAAGATGCCACACTTTTTGTAAGCAACTGAAATCTTCAGCTTTCTTTACTTCTATTATCTGTTTTAAAGTATTTCCTTATTTATTATCTTTAATACCCCATGAAATATACTGATTGTAAAAATAATATCTAAGTCATTAAGTGTTATCTAAACTACTTGCTACAATGTCAGCTAAAAGAAAACACATTTTTAAGGGATTCTGTATCATCCTTCTACCAAAAAAAAAAAAAAATAGCAGATATTTTCCTTTATTTAGTTTTAGCCCTCTCTTAAAGACTTTTATTTTGTGATTCTGATATGTGACTGTTTTTATAATGTCAGGAAAGTACCTTGAGTTAAAAAATTTATTGTGCTATAATCTTTGTACAGCAAGATTTAGCATTTCTGCATTAAACATCCTTACACTGTAGTTTTACTATCTCCCTTCGAGGTAATCCTTTTTACAGAGGGTCATGGCTTTTCAATGTCTGTATGAAAACACATTTGCACAAAGAAATAAAAGCCAAATTCACAAACCTACAAATGACAAGCAGAAAGGGCTTGTATTCCAGCTTGCTTTCCTGCAAAATCCTTTGAAAGGCTAAACAGCCTTTTCAGGGCAAGCACTAATCTGCAGACTTGTATCCCTATGTTTGAATGTAATGAGGTTCCAGTAAACACATGCACTCTGTGTCGACACAGTGAGCTCAGTTTAAGAGAAGCTTATTTTCAGCTACTTTCAGGCAGCTAAGAGCAGATCCGAAGTGCTACTTTAACTGGAATGAGAATGCCTGCGCAGGGATTTGCACTGAATTCGTGAGACATTCACAAGTTTCCTTATGGACATGGCTTAAGTCATGCAGAGAGCTCTTTCACAATCAAAGCTTCCACTTCGTTGTCCAAACTCTCATCTTTTAGTTTCCTGTCTTGACTGAGGTTAAATAAAGTCAACTTTACCCATTACTTTTCTGTTTATCCCCATCAGTATTTAAGAGAATACGTAAATCTTGTACTTGTGTCTGAATCATTTACTATTCTATTATACCTGTTGGAAGAATGTGGCCTTTTTCTACATCAAATAACAGTAATTTTCTTTCGAGGCCAGGCTGAATGGGAATCTGAGCAACTTGGTCGAATAGAAGGTGCCATGGCATGAGGGCTGGAACTAGATGATATTTAAGACCCCTTTTAACCCAAACCATTCTATGATAAATGATTCCCAATCTTTCCACATTCTAAATTCAGTACAAGCTTCACAGATTTTTAGTTAGGAATCAAAATTAATGATCTAGACTATACTCCACAGACTTCAAGAGATTTGTTCTTCAGTAAGTGTTCCAGGAAAAGACCCTTGGTACAGCAACAGTAAGTTGATGAAGACTTACTTTTTCATTACTCCTGCACTTAAATAATGAAATGAGATCCCTGTTTCTTATAAATAAAGATGATGAAATGCATAAACAGAAAGTTTTTTTAAAAGAGAATAAAATAAATTGTTATTCAGAGTAAATGAAGTTAAGCACCTCAACCAGCTATAATTAAATTAAATATGCCACCATGACTATTGTTGATATACCACCTTCATGACCATTGATGCTTAGCCAAACAGAAAATGAAACTTGGATCAAGTAAAGGGGAAAAACAACAGTGCTATTGCTCTGCAGTTTTCTGCTGTTTGACACATGGTTTGTATTGTAGGTGCACGAATATCCCTTATGAAACCCTTTGCAAGCTTGTAAATAAACACTGGCTACACACAGTAATGTTGATTTATACAAATGGCAAATGCTTTCAGGTTTTCTGCTGGTTCCATATTTCAAACAAGCTGGAAGTATAGATGAAATGATCAGAGTCACTGCTTTGAAAAAGTAATCAATGCCATTTGTTTTTCTGATTACACACTTACTGGTTCGTAATTAAAAAAAAAAAAAACAAAAAAAAAAACCAAAACAAACAACTCATACCTCAGGGCAAAAGAACTCACTGGAAGATAATCTTCCTCGCTTACACTGTTTGTTTTCTAATTCTGCTCCTCTCTTCCACTGTTTGTTTTCTAATCCCCCTTCAAAAACTGTCTCCAGGTTTGGAATCAGGCTGAATCAATCAGTATATTTTTACTGTGCCTTAGAGGTAAAAATCTGTATTATCTGAGAAGCTGTAGCTCAGAGAACAGACCAATTCTATGTGAATCCGAGTATTAAGACTTGTTTTTCACTCCTACATATGATAACTTCATGTAGGATTGGCCCATAGGTGTGCAGAGGGGCATCTAAAGATTATCTGGTGGACAGATAGTTCCACCACTTCTAGTTACCTTCTCTGGGGGCTCTTTTTGGCCTGGGAACACAGGATCATTTTCACATGACAATGACTGAAGCTTCAACTTTTAAGAAATCTGAATTGCAGAGAGCAAAACCAATGAAGGCCAAACGACTTGCCCTGGGCAGATGCCTGAGAAATAGAGAAGAACCCCTAACACTGTTGTCATCCTCAACCAAAATGTGCAGCAGTTTTCCATATCACTGATAAGAAGGTGCCACCACTGTTAATTATCTCACTAGCACAAAAAAACCCCGTATCACAACACGAAAAAAAATCTAGATTTCTATCATGAGTTCTTCATGTTTCCTTTCCTGCTGCTAATACTTTCTGAGCTGTGTTGTGAGTAAAGTTTTCTGAAGCAGAAGGCATATTTCTTTTTTTATTTCTTTTCTGTTTCATCAGAAGACATAAGTAGGCAAAATATTTAAAGAGCAAACTTAAGGTATGTTGATAATGTCATTGCCTGGAGCAAAGCCAATGTTTCAGAAGGATGGCAGAGATCTGAACTTTACATCTTCTTGCTTACATATGAAAAGGTCTCAGATGAAGGATCTATTTATCTAGTGGTTTGTTTCTCTTTAAACAAAGAATAAAAAAGCAGAATGTACTGCTTTACTTGTATTTGTCACTGCCAGTTTACACAATGCTAGGAAATTATTTTTTAAGTCAAAATCTGTCACTGATGTGGCCCATGTCATATTTCTACTTTAAGAGGTGACAAAAAATGTTTATATCCACATCAAGCCACTTGCTCAACTTTTCTGGTGTGGTTTATATTAAATACAGAAGAAGGCAGCAACTTAGTAATCCCTGAAAGCATCCTTGTGATGAGTCAGACTGAGCTGTTAGCAAAACTCAAGTCATTTGGTACCAGGCTTTAACTCCATGTAGCAGCAGAAGTGTGAAAAAGACCAAGTGAATTTTAATACTTCTCCCATCGGAGTGTTGCTACTTGAGCTTTGCACTTATGCAGCACATGGAACATCACTGCGATAATTTTGACATTCCATTTCTCTTCATCAGTCTTGTCACTGTTCTTTTTAACATGCATCAGCTTTATTCTACATATAAGAGCAACCAAGATTGTTTTATGCTTAATAGCAAATGGATACATCTTCAAGTCTTCTGACCAACTATATTATACATTTATGTGCCTGATATTCTGCACATAATAATAATTACTACAGGGCTGATATTTAATTTACTTAATTAATTTCATTGTGAAAGCGTGTTTGAAGCCGTGTTACTGAAGGATTCCTCCAAGGTAACCATTTAACAGCTAAGTAACCTTTAATTACTTGCCATAATGATACGCATCAAAGACAGATATTGTTATACTGTGACATCTGAGCACTTTAACCTAAAGGTAGTTATTAGCACTCCCATGCAAGATTCATTATGGATCATATTTCATTAATGGAGAGTATTGTGTTCTCATCTGATTATGTACTTGAAAACATTTATTAATATATCTCTCTGAGTGTGACCATGTTGCAACTTGGAGGGATCCATAGATTTTCATACATCAGGAAGCATTTCTTAACTAAACTCTATACAATCACATAGGAGAGAAGTTGTACGAAGGCTCTTCTGGACCTATCTGACACGAACACTAAATAGGAAATTGCTTAGGGATGGACAACATGTACAATTACGATTAGCAGTGCAATATTTGAAACTGAAATAATTAAAATGCAAATTAATGCTGCACTGCAGGAATCACTAGCTGTGATTTACATCACTACAGGTGAGAAGACAGTCCAGACTTGTAGATGACTGCAAATGTACACAAATTAAAATAGATTAGATGACATAGCAAGTCATCACCAATTCTAATAGGCGTGAATTCATCATAATAACATTTATTTATTCTGCACAATACTTCTTTTTAGCTAAGTTTTCCAATGGTGACTGTTTTTTTCATCCAAATGTTTCTCACATTATTTTCTGACTCACTGAGCTACAGAAAAAAATATTTTTAAAAACAAAGCTTTCTTCTGGGAAAAAAATAAAAATAACCATATGTGAATTGTCTACAGCAAATAACACAGAAGCTGAAGAGAAAGAAAAAGCAGGCACTAACTAGTCTTTCCTTGAGTTCCCAAGAAATGTTGGAAAGTTACTCACCCTTTTCCAATGAAATGAGTTACTTAGGAAATAACTAATTTACTCCAAGTCCACAGAGCCATGAACGAGTCAGAGACATGTATTTCATCTGAGTCAGGTCGTACTCATTAAATTATTTTTTTTAGATGAACAAGAGAGAGGTGAAGGAAGGAACAGAAGGGCACAGAACACTTCCCTCACAGGAATTTGAGGGAAGATGCAGAGATTCTATATGGTTTATGCTCAGGAGCTCAAAGAGGAGCCGGCACACTTCCAGACTTACCAAGTACCATAAACAGAAAACAAGTTGTTACAAGATATGTAAGCTGGAACTCAGCATGAATGGAAGAGTAAACAACTTTTTTTCTAAGTGACTTCCAGTGGCTTTATTCTTAGATTTTGAGAACAGAAAGAGTTGCTGCAATCACTTAGTCTGATTTCCAGCACCACACAAGCTGTAGGCATATGGGACAAGCACAAATATTTAAAACACTGCCTGTTTCAGTACTATTCTTAATCTCCCAGAGCATTTCAGCAGTTAACTGATTAACTCTTCACGGCAGAAGATATATGGACTAATGTAAAAGGAGATAATTATTTATGTCTATACCCTGCTCTTGTATCTGTTGGTTTTAGATAATTCTATGCACAGTCTCATGTTCCTTCCGTGCACAAAATACAGTGTCTGTCTAAGCCATGATCTGTTCCTTAAACTGTATTTTCTTCCTGCTGACAGGTACTATTTCAGCAATCAAGCATACGTTCCTGTACCTGGTCTCTACTCACACAAAAGTATTGTTTAAAGAAGGATGAAGGATTTTTTCTCTTCTAAGACTTCCAAGATCTTGAAATAAGTGACTGTTAGTTTATTTGTGTCATCTTATGCCAGAAAAGCATATGATGCAAAATGATGAAAGGTTGTATGTATAAAGGCAAAGAAACTTATTCTTTATACTTACTAAAGCGATTTAGCAAAGTTACAAAGTGTACAATGGGTAAATTCTATCTGCTCTTGTTTTGCAGAGATCCTTTCTCTTCCAGCCATCTTCTCTGTGTGTCTAGCATATATGGGATTAATTCTTATTCACTTTCTTACATGATTCAGTATTTTTTTTTCCTTAAGAAGCAAAGTACTAATTACTAGTCAAATAAGTATTATTTTCTTACTGAACTGTAGAATAGTTGAATTTTATGATTTGAATGAATTTAGATGATAACAAATTTCAGACAGTCCTTGTATAAGAGGGCAGAGAAGAGACTCCATTTCAAAATCTTTTAAAGGTAAGAAAGCATCTGGAAAGTATTATGAAAGCTTTTTCTGATATCAATATGAGTCTGTACATAAAAGTGAGGATGGTCAAGATAGCAGGAGAAGAGCAATTATTTCCTGTTCCACCAGGCAACTGCTGGAAATACCTGTGTCCTGCTGTTTACTCACAGAAATAGTAGCTTCACCTGTAGTTGCTTTGCTTTTTATTAAAGATCAGATAAGATTTAATCATTGCAGAGAAGCCACTTTTGTCATGCCAACTGCAGCTGCTGATGAAAGAAAGAGATGTCTAAGGAGATTGAAAGTACACCATTGTAGAAACTGACTTTTTTCTTTCCTGAATCTGTTTGAAAGCTTCTACATCCATGAATATTCTCATTTTTCCTTTGGGGAAATTCCCTCTTTTTTGGGAATTCTGAATCAGTGAGAGTCTTGTGGTGAGAAACAACATTAGGAAGAGGTTTTGAGGAGATCAGGCATGAACGTCTCCATCACTGCCGAGCAGCCTGTGTCATGGCCATGCACAGCTTCCCTGGGCCCTTCCTGGGCCTAACTGCGGGCCACTCCCCATGCCAGTGTACCATTAAACTCACACAATGGCAACATGCAGAAACTATAAATATTAGGTTGGTCTGAAAACATGGGAAAAGGCAGTGCTTTCAGAATCACATGTCTCTGAGAGTTAAATATATCCCACAGCCTTTAAAAAAAGGGCTGAAAGGCATTTCACAGCATGCCAGCTGTCATAAAATTTTAGGCAAAGACCAGTGAAGTTGGTTCACCAATAAGGCCTTCATTAGGTTCTCGTGTCTGAGTATATAATATAACTGGCTAGTTTGCTGTTCAGCATTTTACAGCACCGTGGTCTGTATGTGGAGCATCACCCACAGCTAAAACCTGCTGCATTGTGACCTTGGCTGTTTAAAGATTATTTGACAAGATGTTGGTACGGAGCTACAAACACAATGCAGTCACTTCCTTCAGTGGCAGAAATCACATTTACGATTCTTCTTCATTAGGTCAGCCCCTGTCAACTGGAGCCTTGTGACGTGAATCCCACAATGAATAATGCTGCTTTGATGCTGATCTATCCAAACCTGAGCTCGGCAACTCTTTCAGTTTTGTTTCCTCCTGTGCCTCTAAATCAAGAAATAATTCTATTTATAAGTCATTTCCTCAATTAAGTCAGTCTATACTATAAGCTGGCTTTCCACTGTTTTTATTACATTGGTTTCCCAACAGATGGTAGTTTGTTATTTTATTTTTTCTCCCCCATGTTGGTCGAGAGATCAAAGGATTTAGCCATACTTGTCTTTTGTTTCAGGAGGTGTGTGGATGAAATTTTGCATATGTTGCATGACTGTGAAGTTGGGTTAATGTTTTCAATTGTTACTCTAACAAGAGGCAAATGCTGAATTTCTGTGTTACTAGAAACATTATAGGCTCTGTTGATGAGCCAACATAATATTCCCACCCAGAAAATTGGATCGACATCTTAATGTGACTGCCATACCTCTTAAAAGTACAATCTATGTCTGTAACGAGTTAGGAAAACTGTATCACCTCATGGTATAGTAAGGTAACCATGTGTCAGTGGGAATATTTACATAATGGGAATAAATAATTCATCATAACATCCTTTGACTGATAGGAGAAATAATGAACATCCAAATGCAACCAGTGGGTATATTTTCAGCTCCTCTGGTAGTCATCGCTAAAACTAATTTCCTTAAAGTAGTCACAAAACTCTGAGTCATCTTTCTAACAATGCTAGAAATTAATGTGTTTTTTTTCCTGAGACTATGAAATTGAAGAGTGCACCTCAGTTTTAGATATCCCAGTACAAGTCATAGGGAACTCCACTGAAAACAACTAGCTCTAGGAAAAAACACCCCATACTTTACAAAAATAAATTAAACCCAGATCCTAAGAGGGTCTTTAACTTGAATCATTCATTATCTGAGCATATTCAAAGTTACCCGTGGTTTTAAGACATGGACTCACAAAACGAGACATCACATGTGGTATAAGTGAAAGTCCACCCAGTGGTTCTGCCTGCACACATGTGCACGCTCCACTCTGCAAATTTTCTTCCATGGAGGTCTCTCTCTATCTCAGTCTTTTTTTTCTCCCCTCCAGCAACATAAACAAAAGTTTTCCCACAGTTCTGAGACTTATTTCTTTGAACCTAATGAATATGTCGACTGGCTTTGGTTTCTTATTCATGGAAGCCATTCAGCTGTGGCGCACTGTACACAGTTCTCCACTGTAATCAACCAGCATTTCTCTGCCACCAAGGACGAGAGCCGTGTACGGTGAGGGAACAATGGTGTCCTCAGTTATCTCACTGGAAGCATGCTAGTGCATAGATTCCTCTCATTAGGAGGCTGGCGGTTCAAATTTGACACTATTACTCACATTGGACTCTTTCTGCATTAGGAAAAACTAAAAAAAAAAAAAAAACTATGCTAACAATTACCTTGTTAGAGTTAGTTTTTTTCCAACAGTGCAGGACAAGATGCAGTATCTTGCTAGTTCCAAGCTTCCTTTTGTGCTACTGCATACATGTAGAGATCAGACCAGATCCACGGAAACACCAACACTGTCTCCAGACCACATCTTTACTAGTTCTCCCTCATCTCAGGGTTTTATTTGTTTCAATTAAAACCAAACTGCAGAATGCTGGAACATCACCTGCAGAGTGACTTCCACTTACATTTTCTTTAAAAGATCTGTATAAAGTAATGTTGAATTAATATGGTTCTGGAGTTCGTTTTTCAGTTTGGTTTGGTTTGGCTTGGTTTCTTAAGAATAAACTGGGAGGTCTGCCATAGCAATTTGGATATATTTATCAAGCCCTAAACAAAAGTTAGCTGCTGAATAGCTGAAATGATCAGACTTGAATAGTGATGAGGGTTTCATTAGTGGTTTCTGCTGTGCAACAAATGGCCTTTGCAGTTGTAAATTCCATGTCTTTGTTCTGTTTCTCATCATATCTTATACCTCTCCTCAGTATGACTTACTAAAGAACTGTGCTTCCATTTTACCCTCAGTCATGTAGTCCGAGGAATAAAGGTGAAGAAATAAAATAGCCACCACACTGTTTTCACTTGTGTTAGTTTAAAACTTGATTTCATTTCCTGCATGTAAATGTTCTACTTGTAAATCTCAGAGTGAGCCTCAGACGTAATTACTGACTTTGTCACTTTAGACATAAATATATTCCAAATTGCTTAGGTGTAATTATGAAATATGCAAGGGCAGGACTGGATGCATTAAATGACAGCTGAAAACCTACGATGTTCATATTTCCTGTCAGTGATTAAAGCATGACCCCTTTGCTAAATACTTTCCCTCCAAAAATGGTATTTGTACCGCATCTGAATTTTAAGATACTGAGCCACATCCTTTGCATACTTATGATTTGGAATAACCCTATTCTTATAAATACATCTTTGAATAGGTAAATGGAAGGTCAAATGGATCAGTTAGTTGTCAAGCATTCAGCTGTCATAAAGGCACATCCTCCTTAATTGAATATACCAAGATGTAAAACTGTAGCTACATATTCAATTTATCATACTTTTATTGTGTGTTTTACATTAACAGTTTAGTATGCATTATCATTTTTATTAGGAAATAGATCTTGATAAAATAAGATATTTGGGGAAAAAAAAAATCTAAATTTTTGTTTTTAGTGTCCCACTTTGCTGAGGATGAAATGTCCACTGCAGCTGTGTAGACTTTCCCAACAGTGAGGGGTAAGAAAGATGTCAGCCATTGCTGCCATGTGTGCTATTCAGTTGAGAGAAGTTTACCTCATAAATTAAACTATTCTGACAGCTAAATTATCGCATAAAGCCTAATAGTCCTACTTTAAAGGATCTGCTCTGGAAATAAATGTTTATTGGAAATATATTTTGCTTGGGGATGACAGGATGAAGTTCTGAAAAATCTGAGTTTTCCTGGTTGAAGTTCTCTTTTAGCGAAGTAAGTGTTCAAAATACAGCCAAAGTCAAAGGAGATCTGCAGTGTATTCAAAGACAAGTCTTCATAAATAATAGCATTTAACCATGAACCTGATTAATATTTGTTTACAAAGGGGTTTATGGAGTTTTTCAAAAAGTCTTGTAAATGGGAATCAAGTTACTGCTTTACGGCGATGTTTTCTTTTCCCCCATGGTTAAACTCCTCATGCAATGGAAAGAAGTGCTTTAAAAGGTACTTACATTGTGCCTAAGCTAGAGTTCTGGCTCTTTGGTTTTATTTTCCTGTACTATAGTAACAGGATATCTGGAAGTTTGAAAGGTTAAAGCACCTGTAAACTGAAGAAGGCTATTGCAGTCTGTAAGCTAGATCATCTTTTAATGGCATTTCTCTGTAATTACACTGATGCTTAGAATGAGTATGTCACACATAACAGTTCCATCGCAAATGAGAATAATCCTTTAACAGTACCCCTTCCCTTCATACTTCCTCTATATAAGCATATAAATACCATATAAAGGCATAGTTAATTAGATGGAAAGAAAACTAGCCTCAAGTGATTTTTAACTTAAAAAATAATTTGCTCTAATGTTTCACTTAAAATCCACAGCTCATAATCTTGACTGATGTAAACTGACTGATGTAAACAGGTCTGCTGTCTTTGATGAAGTTAGGCTAATTTATGTCACATCTACTACTACTGAAATCAACGTTTCATCCTGAATTTTTACACTAAATAAACACAACATGTTTAGTACCAGCAGTAGCATTGATCCTTCAATTAGTGTGTTTCTTCGAAGTCATTCTTTTAGGAAAAAAATGCTCTTTCATCTCTCTCTAGATATAATATATACAGAGAGACAAAATGATAGATGCATAAATGTGTCAGAATAGGATGTCCATTACTTAGGAAATGCACTCTGGGTCTCATAACATGAAGTAAAGAAGGAGTAAAAAAGAGTGGAAAGTATATTTCAGCAAAATTTTATGAGTTGAACCAAAGATTTTTAAAATACACAGAGTCCGGAAAAAGCAAATATGTTACAGGTGGTAGCATTATATAACTTCATATGCAATAACCTAATGTTTTATGTACATCATAAATCTAAACTGAATTTAAACCTTCCTTATTGATTGAGAAATAACCTGCAAGTAAAGTGATGCCAGATCTTTTAAGTTCATGCAGTTAAAAATGAGTTTTAATCTGTTGGACAATGACAAGAACTTTGGAATTAGGAGACAATAAAAAAAGCTGGGTTAGTTCTTCAGACAGCACCTACTGATTTACCTCTGCTGAAGAAAACCTAATGCACTCCTACAGAGGATCTGGCAAACAATTTTGTAAAGCTCTTGCAATGCCTGTCTGAGCATTTAAAATTTTTTAAAAAAAGGTACTATAGGGCATTCTCCACACCTTCACCTGTATGTACGGGTTAAGTAAATGGAAAATCCTGTTTTTACTGAAACAGGACTGTTCCCTGCTGGTTCACTAAAACTACCCCAAAGGGAGCCCCGGGGAAAGGGAGCAGAGCTCCTTCCCCCTGCTCAGGCATGCACAGGCAGGTGCATTCTGCATCCTGTTGTGATTTTCTAGGGGCTTTAATGCACCTCTGTGTCTCCCTGCAGTTGGATTCGTTCCTTTCAAGCACAGATCTGACTTGTTTAATTTTGCAACCATTAAGTAGAACATTCCTACACATCCAGCTCTGTTTCCTCAGAAGTCAGTGGGTACAAAACATAGCTTTAGTAATCACTTTCTTGTTTTGTCTGGTAATCGGTTTCTTGTACTATATTGCATTATGAGGACAGGATGCCACATATTGCCTAACTCTAGATCCCTGAAGTTTGTTTAGGTGTCTGTGTTAGGTCATCTCCCCTAAACTCATGCGCATAAAATGCATGATATCAAGCTTTAAATTTGGCTGCCCTCAGGTATTTTCTATGTTCTCTCTAAATATGTTCTTTCCTGCTTCCTCATGGCTTACGTGCTTAAAGCCTATTGAAACATTAACTTTATTCTTCCCTCTAAATAGTGTGGTTATTCACTTACACATCTGGAATGGATTTAAGCAAAGATTAGTCTGCTTTACTCCTCAGACTGTGGTGTAATTCACAACATATTAGGTTGTATACATTTGTGCACATCATTTTTCATCAGATGCACAGCATGCCGTTCATACCCTTTTAGCTTTTTATTATTACTTCTGATACTGTACTTCATCAGACTCAATTAAACCTGCCTAGTTCCATCACCAGAAATTACTTCCTTCAGGTATGGAATGGGGCTGTGATACACCGCCTCATATCAAAGAGATATTCAACAGATATAACAATTCCTATTCCCATTACTTTATGACTGTCACACAATGTAATTTATTTCCTTTCCCCAGTCATAAAAATTGTACCATGTTCCAGCCTCCTGCAGCTCACTCCAATTGCTTCCAGAGTCTCCTCTATCACTTGCCACTATTTTCTTTAAATTTCACTTCTCCACCCTCTCCAGTTTGGCACACACTGATTTCCTCTTCTCCTTTGGATTCGGGCAGGTGGGTTACATTCAGAGCTCAGATAATCAAGCAGTCGTACTAGAGAC
Organism: Callaeas wilsoni; assembly: GCA_013398955.1. Lineage (NCBI taxonomy): Eukaryota > Metazoa > Chordata > Aves > Passeriformes > Callaeidae > Callaeas > Callaeas wilsoni. Next base: position 126,913 of record VWPU01006194.1, read on the forward strand.
TAGGTACATTCCCTGACTATTCCCCTAATCAGTTCACATTTACCTTTGTAAGTGCTTGAAAAATAAATAAGCAGATGGTGAAATCAGTTAATTTTCCACAAGTGTTGTGGCAGAAAAGGAATCTTCAGGAAGTGTTTTAGATGGCAATTTTTAACTCATAATCAACTGCTTTTCTTTGCTTATACTTCTACCTTTTTTAGTATGCTAGAGAGGTATAAACTCTAGATGATACGGAAGCAATGGCCCTTTGACACGTCCAGTGCTGCTGTCTGACACGAGAACATAAACCATCTGGCTCTCACAGATGCAGTGTGCAGGGGTGCAGGGGTTAAGATTGTATCCCCCCTCATTCATGGTGTCTCTAATAGCTGCTGTCAATCAAGCACCTTCCTCTTCCTCATCTCCCACAGAAGAAGCACATTTGAAATTCCTGGCTAGGTGGTATGGGAGAAGAAGGAGCAGGCTCTAGCTGAGAGAAGGGACAGATTATTTTTCATTGCAGATCTAATAAATTAATTTATTCATCTGTTTTTCACCTTTTCAAGGGACAGAATCTAGGCTGACTGTTAGATTTGTCAAAGCCCAAGAAGAGGTGGGTACACTGACTCCTGCCTGCCTCACTTTCTCTCCACATGGGCAGACCTGACCTGAGAAGGCAGTAAACCCTCCTGCACAGCTATTCAGAGGATACAGAAACTTGTGCCACTGGAAGGGCAGGTGAAGATGATTTCACTCATATCTTAAGAATCAAAAGGAAAACAAAAGACAACGCTGTCCAAAGCAATTTGGATAAACATACTCCTGACTTCTCATTTGCGAAGATGAAACCAAGGGTCATGAGAATGAGTCAGGCCACAGGGGACTTACAAACTTACTGCATAAATGAAAAAAAAAAAACAAAAAAAATCCCAACCAAAACCTCCCCAACAATTTAGATCTTCTTTATAGTTAGGGACTACTAAAAAGAAGCTAAAACAAGACTCCTCTTTCACTGCAAGGCCAAATATATCACTGATTCAAGACTTTAAAAACCCAGAATGTTAAACCAAGGTTAGATCTGGCCTCTCATCTCTGATCATCCTTTCTATAAATCCTTGATAAAGTGTGTGTTAGTTTTATGGTACAGCAATAAAACAGCCAAATGTAGAAGTAAATGACCTCATACGAGCTATCTCTGTGCAGATAGATTCTCTTGGCAGATAGCCAAGGATTGATTGACACACATCTTACGGAACTAGAGTTAATTAATATGTCTACCAATTCCCAAGTGGATCTCAGGAAGCAGAGAATCTGTTTAATGCAGTAAGCAATGACATACTGTGTGTGGTCAAGAGACAATTACTAATTGCCAAGAATGCATTGTAATAAGGCATTAAAGAACATGAACAAAACCCTTTCCGCTCTGCAGCTCCCTTATCCCTTCAAAACCTTGTTCTTAGAATATTTTAAAGACTTATGTTTCAAATATCAAAAGACATTTTTGTAGGGAAAAATAGTTCCCAGACTATGAAGTCAACACTGAAAGGGTCTGTTAATTTTTCTATGAGAAGAAATAGTCCTCATTCATTCAACAATGATGTCTTTATTTTCAAGGAAATCTGCAAACCTGAATTGCAAAAGCATAAGGTAACTTGAAAGAGCTGGTTATTTGAAGATCACAAAAGCTATAAGTAACACAATTATGGATTCACTAGTAAAACATATCCATAAATGCTGAAAGCACATCAGGAGTCTGTCTGCTAAACTGAAACAGTCCATCGAGCAATACTCAGGTAAGTCAGACAGGAAATACAGTAAAGGAGACTAATTTATATTACATACTCATCTTAAGAGAATAATAAGAGATTGGCTGTTCTGGAAAGAAAAAGTATCGAAGGGCAGCACAGAGACGTTCTAGCCAAATCTTCAGCCAGGAAAACCAGCCTAGTCCCACAGCCTCCTGTGAGTGATTCTGCCTTTTACCAGGGAAGACCATGCTTACTTACGATGATCACTGACAAAATGGTACAAGAGCTACTGCAAGAATTCTGCAATACTAAGCAAAAATCAGCAAGAGATTAAACAAATGGGCAAAAAAAGAGTGATTTATTTTTCACAAAAAACTATGAAAACAAAACCTAGGTGACATATGAAAAACTGTCAGTGTGTTAGGACAAATTCGAGAAGGGGGATTTAAGAAGGTGTGACACTATTTTAATTCTCAGCTGGGAGAAAGCTGAGGTGGTGTCAGACTGTACTGACTGGGAGGAAACTAAAGACAGTTTTGAACCCAGAATAAACACAGTGGCTGAACTACCTCTCTTATACCTGGTATCTGTCCCAACTATAAAAAAGAGAATGCTTTTTAACCTCATGAGCCAGGTAGAATGGGCTTACCTACACTTATTTGAGCCCCCAGGGGAAGAGATGCTGTGCACAGGAGGAAAGTTAGAGATTCTGCTGTGATTTATCAATCAGCACATCAGCACCTGATCAGGAGCAGGTCATACCAGATCTGCTTCCCAAGCCACAGAAACTAGTGAGAGTGAATTTTGGCACGAAAAGATCACGGCTAAACACCAATAAAGATTAAATAGAGGAAAAAGAAAAATATTGTTTTAAGATAGTTTACCTCAGGATGGCTTCCAACTTCAATATAGGTGCAGACTGGATGAAAAGCCCCTGTTCCACAAGCGTACAGGTGGGTTTGGTTGTAAGCCTTAAGCACCTTGATGAAATTAGCACATTCTCTCTGCAAAGAAAAGGAGAGAAAAATAATTATTCATAGAGTTAATTCAGAGATTCTGACTAATGGGAGCTCTTCTGTGTTAGAGATATATGGCTGAATGAACAGATTTGTAAAGTGTGATCATTTCATGCTGTTCATAAGATTGTTTACTGCTAAGCATTTAATAAATAGCCTGATTTAATTTCTCATTTAAATATCTTTGGTTGCTATTTAATAAAGCATGCAACCCTGAAGAAAAGATTACAGAAAAAAAATCCTAATTTTTGTTTCAGACATGCTTCATCTTTGTAATTTATGCTATTGCTGTGTTTGTAAGACAAAAGCCATTTATAGAAATGTGTCAGAATGAAATAATGAAGAAAAATGGACCAACTGTTTGCTTGTATTCAATTAAGTAACAATTAGAAGAAAAATGGGCCAGATGGAAGGAGTTGATGAAAACCAAATCATTGATATAGCATTTTTAACAATCATATGAATGCTGCCTCACCCCCACTGCCGGTGTCTAGGGGCCAGTCTTACACATATGAATACATATGTTAAACTTCCATACAATCATTGACAGCCCCTACAATACAAGCTTTGCAAGACCTGGACTTTATGTTTTCTTCCTAAGTAAATTATCCATCATGAGTTATTTTAATTCTCAGCAAATAAAAGCTTAATAGCAACACTAACAGTCCCTACTACAAACATTATCTGTTATCTGTTAACAAACCTGTCATTATTAATGCCTAATGTTATTAAATGGATAGTCAAGACGATAACTTTCTCCATTTGTTTAATATTTTTATTTCAATCAGGTCTAATATTGAAAAGAAATATGTCAATGCCTGTGAGTCGGTCTACCTAGGACACAATTGGACAAAAAAGGATTTCGAACAGAAGGAAAATGAGAACAATAAAATTAAGTATTTCCAGTAAAGTCTGTGTTTAGGATGAAAAAAATTTCTCTGCATATTTGGTGACCTTTTTGGTACAGTGCTCAGCTCTACCTCTCCAAGTGGACCAGGGCCCATGGAAACACCACCTGAGCTGCTGCCCCCACAGAAATCTCCTTGACTGGCATCCTCCCGCTCTGCAACTTGCTTGCTAATTAAAAGAGATACTCCTAAACACAAAATAAAGGCTCTGCCAGGAAAAGGCATGTGCAATTTGAGGCATGCCTTAGGCCACCACGGGGAAAAGCAATGAGCTTACACAGATTAAACACTGATTCCCTGCCTTACACAAAGGAGTGTACTGGAATGACATTGCTCTCACAATTTTATTGTATATTTGCATAACAGATAATGGCAATGTATTAAAAAGAGCACCCAGAGAAAAGCATACAGAATCTTACTGCATCCCTGACTTGCTGCTGTTAACTTATCTTTTCAAAAGAGATGGAAGAGAAAACACAGAGATAGTTAAGGTAATCCAACAGGATATTGAAAGAAATAGAGATTGATGTTACTCTTAATTCTTTCCATTCTGACCTTTCTTAATAAAAACACACACAATTTCTGGTCCATTCTTATTCTTCCCACACACAAGTATAAGCATGAGCATACATTTATTATATTTATGCTTATCCACAGGGTGCTTTCCACTGTCATATGGTAGAGTACTAAGCAAATACCAGGCATAAATCATATAAAAATGTTTCTATATTTTTATTATTGCTGTTGTTCTTTGCTGCCTTAAGTAAAAGAAATATGGAAAACCCATGGAAGTGTATAAATAATTCAATTCCTACAAGAGTAAAATGGGCAAATACCCCAAATTCATGTAACATTAATAAAATTGAAATAGATCCTTTCTTAAATTCTGACATTCTGTGTTTCAGATGGACCATCTGACTTTGACTCCACATAATTCAAAATTGAGAAATGATGTGTGTGCATTATTAAATAAATCCAAAGTTTCTCACTGAAGAGTTGTATCTGGACTTATATAAACACAACACTGTCTCACTAGGACAGTGCTTTGCCTTGTCAGGTTTAATATATGATGATTTTATGAATGCCTTTATGGTCTACTACTACCCTTTAGTAAAGTTTTTAAAATTACCTACCTGAAGAACATGAAATGTCAGAGGCTGGTGGCCAGAGACAAAATGCTGTGAGTAGATGGACTGGACCTACAGCCAGTGTGAAAAAATTGTGCTGATTTCAGAGGAATTATTCTGATTTACAGCAACACACCACCTGTGACTGTATATGCACTCAGAATCACATAATCACAGAATATTCTGAGTTGGAAGGGACCCACAAGGATCATCAAGTCGAGCTCCTCAGTGAACGGCCCACACGGGGACTGAGCATGCAGCCTTGGCGTTATTAACACCATTCCCCAACCCACTGGGACCGTTCAGCTGCTTATCTGTAACGTACAGCAAGAAGGCATTAGATAGCTAATGCTTTAAAGGTGAGATGGAAAAACCCTACTTGGATTAGGGGCAGGAGTCTTCTTTGATTTCTGCGGATGAAATTAAGGAAAGTTCTATCACCACCTTCACTGAATAATTGCAGAGCAGCCTGTGGGAGAAGGTGGATTAACCCTATCATAGCCATATTTGCACATCCGGTGTTCAGGATTGGTAGTAGTGTAAATGAGTAAATATCAGTCAAGTGACTTCAAATTTACAATGTATTTCCAAAAGCAGATTTGGCTTATTCATCTCTGCTTTCAAGTTCTCCTAATACCTTGTACAGGGTGTTTTTTACCTTAGATGTCTGAGAAACACACAACCTAGTTAAACAATAGGGAAGGTAAATACCTACAGCAATAAACCTTTGACTATGACAAATAAATTTATATAACATTTAAAGTTCCTAGTCCAGTTCAGACTGCTCTTATAGCTCCCCTCTGTTTTATAGCTGCATAAAGGAACCATTGAGGTCTATTCAGTAAATTCTCATACACCTCTCTACCAGATTAGGTTTCTTTATATATTTAACATGGTAGTAAAAAAATAAATAAAGAGGGGTATTAAACCACAATAAATGACATCAAAGTAAAGTTACGGTTCTGATTTAAGCCCTTGTCAACTCAGGAAGTTCAAAGTGAAGTTTCTGCCCTGCCTGGGAGACGGTGCTATTCTCCCTGGAACAATAGCAACAGGCACATTGATTTCCATCTCAGACTCCTTCCTTTGTCTAGCTGTGCTCAAGTACAGCTGCACAGGTACACCATTATGTGTGGAAATGTTGTATCTGGTCCTTTGATATTCTGAACTTAGCAAGAGTTTGCTTTAGGATGGTGAACATTGCGTTTTCCTGGTTTATGTGACTCTGGGACAAAAAAGCTTCCCACAAACCTGTAATAAACCAGCTTTAACAGCTTTGAATGATTTGCAGAGACTCTAAATCTCAGCACAAGTGTATGACAAAGAAGATATCAGGGAAAGCGTGTGTGCACTGAATGCAATTTGGGTCTGCCACTATGTGAGACTTGGGTGACTGGCTCCCATTCCCATTCTGCTTCCCCATTCCTGCGCTCACAGGACAACTGCTTTAGTGGCATTCAGGCACCGTCAGTTGTGAAACCTGGCAGGCAGCTCTGCTGGTCCCGACACTGGTGGCTACGTCAACTCGACTACAAAGCAGCTCCCCAACCCCCTTGGCTGGAGGCCTGGAATGACTTGGGTGTCTCCAACTGGGCTTGTCCCACTTGGCAGCAGCGTCTCTCCCTGCCAGACCCTCGGGCTAGCGCTATATTGTTGGTGTGAAGGTCTGTGCCAGCAGGACGAGGCATTTCACTGTATGACTGCACAGTGTAAGGCACTGGAAGGGAGACAAAGACAACAAAAGGCATGTAGTATCTTGGAAAATGCAGCAGACACGAGAAAGCATCCACCAGAGGAAGAGGAGGAAACCCAGAGGCAGAAGCTGTAAGGAACAAATTCTCAGGGAATTTCAACACTGTGCCTGCATGTGAGTCCAGCCGCCCAGTGCTTTTGTATCCATTTTTATTTTCCCCAAGAAAGGGATGTTTTTCAAAGGGAACATATTCTGGACACATCCAAACCCTTTGGATATTGTTCTTTGTCAAGTAAAACAGATGAAGAAAGAAAATTATACTTTTAAAAGCTCTTTTCCAGGTGGAATTTTTTTTTTTTATATACTTGAGAGCAGGGTGTTGTGGTAGTTTAAATATTTTTAGCCTAATAATATGAATGAAAATGAATACAAGGTTTGAAAAGTTCTCAGTAGGCAGGAAAGTATTACTTGGATGGGTTATGAAAATAAATGTTAAAGAAGAGGAGCACTGGGATCATCACAGTGAATCATTATAAATTCTTGCTCCTAATAATCTTGTTCATTATAGCAAGTAGCTTAATATTAAGAAACTTTTCTTGTCTATATAAAGCTAAACACTGGTTTATGCCCTAAAGCTTGAGTTTATATATACATACATAGAGCAGAAAGCATAAGTGCTTGCATATGGCACAGAATCATCGGAGTAGATATTCAAAGGGAAAATTAGGTACATCATGTGGGAGTTACTGCAGTCCTCAAAAATACCCATTCATTTATCTTGCCTACCTCTGGAGAGGATTAATCTTCATTTGTATTTCTATAAATGCTCTAAGGTTTCCACAAGAGCTGTAGGTTCTGCCTTTGGCCTTGTGCAGAAGGGCTTCTATCTTAAAATCCAAGAAAGTAAATCCCTACATCACGTCTGAGACCCTCTAGCACAGCCTGCAAGGTCTTCCTCTCTTTTCTGACACAGAGAACTTCTTCAGATAGCTACTTTTTTATGTATATAACTGCTGGATCTGTGTCTGCAAACAGTTGTGATGACATGATTGCCAGCGACCTACAAAGTATGGCCAAAGAAATGGTGACGTGCAGTAGCTGAAGCAGGCACCACAAACTCGGGCACAATCCAGTTTGTTTCTTTGAAGGAATGTGGGCCATAACCTTAACCAAAGGCCAAGCAGCTCCTACAGGCTTTCCTGGGGTTAGTTTGGTGTATAAATACACCAGGGCATCCAACTGAAGCCATTCTGCCTTGCATCTGGGAATTAAAGGTACGTTTGGCCACCTGAGGGAACATGCCCCAGAAGTTCACTGGGCATTCCTTGAACTTCAGGTATCATAAACGTGTTTACACTTCCTCTAGAACTAGACTGAGGAAGTTGTGGGGTTCAGATCCTCAGTTCCACGCTGGTGATTTATTGAAATGAAAGTGGCTAACAGAGCTTGCATCATACTACGATAATGAAGCCACAGCACCAACTCAGCTGCCAATTCTGCTGTGCTTAAAGTCCTACTTGTAAAACAAGTTAAGAAATTATTAGACTGTCACTTACATTCAGAGTGTGAATTAAAGTCAAAGAGGTCCAGTGTGTCTGGACAGGTATCTAAACTCAGCATTTTAATTCCAAATATTATATACCAGCTATAAGGACAGAGAGCCTGTCTTGATGAGGAGATAAAGTGTTAATTAAGTTTTCCAGAAGGGCACCGCTATATGAAGACCAATGTATCTGACTTACAAACCAAACATGCAGATTTATTTTTTAAGAGTTTTCTAATATTTATATATCTGGTTGATAGAAGGTCTTATGCAGAGAGAGATTAGCCTGAAAAAATAAATTACAAAGAAAATGTCTGCAACCAAAAGAGTAAGAGCCAAATGCAGAAAGATTGAAAAACAAACAGTAAAGATATGTAGCACTGATTAGGCTGTGTTATGCAGACTTTTCCCGGACAGTTACAAAAATAAAGTCCATCCATCTGTCAAAACATCTGCTCCGCGTATGAAAATTAAAACAGAATTTAGGTGGGTTTTATGAGTTTCCAGTAATTATCTCTCCTCCAGAAGCCTGGAAGTTATGTCCTTCGATCTGGATTACTAACACAGCAAAGAGTTTTTAATGACATCTTTTTAAGCTGAAGGGTAAGTCCCTGTGACTAACTAATATCCAGATTTTTCTCCTTATTATAAGAAAGTGGTTTCATTTTTTTTAAACCAATAGTGATGCCCATACTGCTTCTCAGATATTACAGCAAATGCAAATGGCCAGATTATGCAGGGCAGTAAGTAGAAGGCTGAATGATCCTTTACAGTATCATTAGCTTCAACAGTTTTCTGCTGATTTAATCCAGATAAGCATCAGACTCAGTAATACATTCTTCCTTTGTATCAGTCTTCCTACATAGCCAAGTGATTAAAATATCATAAGATTTTGTCTAAACTGGATAGACAAGGGGATTTAGAACTATCATCTAACAGCTGGACAAGCAAAATAAATACATGTTTTGTCTCTTAAATCGAAATGGATGGACAGCTTTCATATAAAGTCCCATGCATGAGGTTAATTATTATGTTTACCTTTTTTTTCCTTCCTGTGTCCCATTAGTTGAATTTTTAAGTGATGAGGTCAGGGATATCCATGGAGAATAAGTAATCCCCGATATTACTGCTGTCATTCAAATTTATCACACTGCTGAAAGATGTTCTGGACTTATCAGGGAGCTTTTTAACTTCTCTCTTTTGCTGGTGGGTTACTGCCGGCTGCCATCAGTTCAGTTGGTACTGGCAGATATCTTTTTCAGCATGGAGCAGCATTGTTTCAAGGAAAATATTTCTGAAGTGTTAGTGCAATAAATATATGTGTGATTGCCATGTACACAGATGATGGATTCTCAGCTAGACCCAGGAAAGACTTCAGCATGTCAGTAGGCATGGGCGAGGAAGCCTCTTCAGGGTGAGCTCTGCATCGTGTGTGCTTTCACAGCTCCTGCTGTTTGGGTGCAAGATTTGTAAAATGCAGTAATGTTATTTAAAAATTATTGCTGTGTCCCCCTTTTTATTACAGTAACATTTGGGAAAATACTGGTCCAAGAGCACAGTCTGCTTAAACAGGCCCAGAATAAGCAGTGAACAAACAAATTATTTGGGTCCTGTTAAAATGAAATGGTCTTTTAAAATTTTATTTTATTGGAGTAAGCTGGTTGGCAACAATGCTGCAAAGCTATTGTGTTAATGTTGGCAGGAACAGGAAAGTCCCCAAGTACTGGGAGCTGTGTGCAGGCCCTAATGGGTGGGGAAATCCTGCCTGGCACCTGTACTCCATGAGATAACCTTCCAGCTGAACCTGTAGAGGCAGGTGCATGACTTTAGAGTGGGGGAGGACAGCTGGCATGAAAACATTTGCAAACTGTGATTTATGACTGTGTACCCCTTGCAGCTGAGATCAATACCATCATTTACATCCCCTTTTTGTCATTATTGTACCTTGCAATTAGCAGGATCAATGTTTTATAGTCTTACCCTCTGAAAAACCTGGTCTGCAGTGTCTGCAGTGCTGAGTGAAGCAAGTTGAGCAGCTGAAGTATTGGGGTCTGTGTTACAGAAAGGGGTTTCTATTAACTTACTTCTTGATGGTTACATCCCTCATTTGTCAAAGCCTTACAGGCAGTGTGCCCTTCATGACACACACACACACACACACGCAAATCCAATACAAACCAAGAGAATGCCTAATTTTTCACAGCTGTTCCCCAGATTCAGTGGCCCTTATGCTGGGTTGTGATCTACAGGACTTTATATGGCATTGTGATCTGGGGGATCTGACTCCTTTGGAGATGTCATAAATTACTCTACTCTTAGGCATGGTGACCACTGCCAGCATTGCAGAGGAACCATTGATTAGTTTCATATCTAAATTTTCCTCTGCTGACAAGATAGGCCCTGAGAAACTTCAGACTGATGAGGGTTGCTAAGACATTTTTGGTTGCATAGTACAGCTTACTGTGCTTCCAGTTATTTTTCCAATTAAGTTATGCCTGTTATCTGTCTGATTTTTTGATATGACAAGAGTTGTTGAGAATATTTAAAGAGTATAATTTACTCAAGTTGCAGGATGTCTGCATGAATTTAAACCATTAAAGCATCAAGACAAAAAAAAAAAGAAGCCAAGAAAGCAGATGATTAAAAAAAGCCAGAAAAAGGCAGATATATCCTGATTCCTTTAAGCCACAAAACTGCAAGCCATATTAGCAAACAGTTGTACTGTCAGCACACTTGCACAGCAGATGGAAAGCTTCTCTGGTTCTGCCTTTGTGTTAGTGAGGGCAAAGCACAAAATGTCTCCCTGCCTCTCTACCTACCCACCTGCAAATCTGGGTCACTTCTGGTATTTGGTCATTTGGCCCAGGGTTTACCACTAAGGCTAAGATGGAGGTAGCTGATCTGGGTGGGATATTCCCTAGGGTCTGTCCTGAAAACAATCCTAATCCAGAAGCCATTAGAAGAAGCTATGCTTTGTAGATGCCTCCCTTGACACATCAGACCTGTAAACCTTTGTCATTAGCACTAACCATTTGAACTAGTGATCTCTGGAAGTAAAATTTCTACAACTTTTTCTTCATTCAGTATGTTCAAACTACAAGATATGTTCCAAATCCTGAAATTTTCATTCAGAAGATGCATGTAATAAATTTTCCAGACCTGTGAACAGCTAGAGGGATGCCAAGAAAAAGGCTTCAGCACAAAATACCTGATTTAATGACTATGTCATATTTTTGTACATCTGGTTAATGCACAGTTAACAAGACAAACCGAAGTCTTCCATGGATGCAGTCCAGCAAACAAGTGGGTTTCTGGGTTTTGCAGGCATAGGATGACTGTTGTACATTAAACGTTTCCATGAGTTCTAGCAAGCTTCCTTTATTTTGAATTGTTATATTTTTCAGTAGTATGCACTTCCTACAGTACAGAATAAATTTATTTAAGGAACAGAAGAGTATTTAAGAAATAACTCAAAATACTGGGAAGCTTTGAGGTCAAGCAGAAGCCAGTTATTTTCTGACCATAACTTTTAAAAATCTCTTTTGTTCTATAGAGTAAACTTGTCCCACAATATGAGCACAGCTTTATTAGCAAAGAAATGAACACTAGTGTTGGGTTTCAGCTCAGGCACTCTCACCAAGCCCAGCAGCAATTTAAGTTGCAACCACAGCTTAGATCTAAGGAGTCTCTCTCATCTATCTATTCCATCTGGGTGGAGTAATCACCTGTCTCCTGGAGAAATCAGATTACACCCCGCCTTTCCGAATAGGATCAACACCTGCTAATTGGGTGGAGTATTTCAGACAAACGGGTTGCCCAGCCTGTTATAGGCACATAAGACACTAAGGCTCCAGATCAGTCAGCCTGCCTTTTTTCAGCATATTACAGGCATATCCTCTAAAGACTTCCACTCACAGCCACCCCAGATAAGTATACTCCAAACTTGTGTGTTGAAAGTGAAGGTAAAACTATGAGGTGTTGAAAGGAAGCAAAAGGCTGTGGCATCTCCAAGGGGCAGTTGCTTAGCAGTGTGTATGACTGTAAATAAAGAGACTGTGTAAGCTGCTCTAGGAGGTTACACGTGTCTAACCGTGGGAAGCTGGAATTTCTGTGGGGATACTAAACTGCTCTGACACCACAGAGAGATGCTGCACCACAGAAACCTTAGGTGACAGAAGCTTAAAATTCCCATTCAGTAAAAATTTGGCACCCAAGTGAAGTTGCCAAAATGTGAGTTTGTTGAATGGTTTGTGGGGGGGGAAGGTTTGTTATCTTTTTGTTGGTTGGATTTTTTTTCTCTGTCTATATTTATATTCATGATACATGTATAGTAATCTAAAATTTTTGGAAAATGTTAATCAGAAAGGAATTACCTAAGGGAGTAAGAGATTAATAGATTATTTAAAACAACAGAGATTCCACTATTCAGTTAGAAGAAGAACAAACAAATAAATGCAACAAAGTAAATAACTAAGAGAAAAAATTGCATATTATTTCCCAGGTTGTTTGAAGAACTTTCCCTTTAGCTCTCTTATTTACTATAAAAGAAAAAAAGACAATATTTTAACTTGTGTGCAGCAGGGAGAGATTTAGTAGATATATTTTTTGTGTATGTAAGTAACAGAATATCAGAAAAAATTAGTCGTGGCCTAAGCTAATAGTGACATAGTGACCACATCTTGAGTATAGAGGATCTGTGATCTTTCAGAGCAGACCTATCCTTAATTTTAAAATTAACTTTTATTACAACAACAGATAATCACGAAGAAAATAGACACAATGTGAGGCAAATTTAGGAGAAAAAAAAAAAAATGGGACGGGCACCAAAGAAAAGGCTTTTCTTTAATTTCATGAGCTTTAGACTGAAGCCTTGAAACAAAACAGGGACTAAACAGATCTATCATTTCTACCAGTCATCCAGTTAATGTGTTTTTCTGGAAAGAAATGTATGAAGAATAAATTTACTCTGTCCATCTTGGGGTGCAGTAAATCATAACATGGAATTACCCAACAACATTTTGAAATAGCAATAGCTGGAAACTCAGCCATAAATAATTCTCAGACTTTGCCAAGGCCAAATGAGGGCTCATGAAGAGCACATATTGATAGAAAATTAAACCACATAATTTTGGGAAGGTTTTTTTCCTTCATTTCTCCTCTACTTCCCCTTTTCTAACTCTGACTTTGTATTTCAAAAGCAACAAAGAAAACATTTCTGCAAGAGTGCATTAAATCTGCTGGATATTAAATTTCTTTCAGAAGCAAATTTCTACAGTCACACCTATAACAGAAAAATAAGCCCAAAATTGGAAAATTAGCTTTCTCCTTGAGCTGTATCAATTTGTTCCCCATACTAAAAGACTTAAATGACTTCCCATGATACACAAATGGGTAAAATATGAAAATATGAACAACTGCCAACTTAATTCTTCCTCTGTATAAGGACACAAGTTATTACCTTACAGTAACTGATTTTCCTTGGTCAGTTCATAGAAAGAAATATATGCAAATGCTTAAATGAACACAAGCTGTAGGATCAACATCTGAAATAAGCCATAAATAAGGCTTTATGCTGGTGTGTTGTGGGGGTCCATCCAAGAACTGGAGCTGGCACAACCAGAAGTTCCTGGGGGGTAAGGGTCTGTTTGAGAGCTCCACAGGACTTTGAAAGATTCCAATGTCCTTAACTCCTTTTTTACCAAACCCAGTTCACCTCTGAGTGAAGTGGTTGTAGGTTTTGAGGGTTCTTCTCCCCCTTTCTCTTTCGTTTGTAGTCCATGCGAAGCAGTTTTCTGAAGCAGCAGTATTAGAGCTGCACGCTGCCTACAAATGTCTCACTCTCTCATCTCCCACATGGGAAGGAATGCTCTGGTAGGAAATTGTGCCCACATTAAAGAACGCGGACAAGAAGAAGGAGTGAGCAGCCCTCGAGCTAATAAACCCAGCATACTAACTGGGACAGCTGATAGAGTAGAAAGGAATATACTCTGGCACTATTTCTCTTACATGTGTCACAAAAAACACTTTTCTTCTCATAGTAGGTCATACTGACAGTAAATTCTGTCCCCAAACTCATGTGAGACCTGATTATTTGGATTTTTACTCATTTTACCCCTTCTTCCAGGAAACATTCACCTTTCTCTTTTCCCCAGGCTGGATGCACATCCTGGATCTTTAGACTTTGACGACAAATTTTACTGCTATGCTGGAGACAGGAAGCCAGAAAGGAAAAAGGGATGGCAATGAAGGTTGGTGGCAGAAAAGCTGAAAATCTGGCTGTAGATGTCCTCCAAAGGAAGAACCCTGACAGAAAGGAATTAACTTCTCTTTGGCACACCCAAAGGGCCAGAGGTAATTTGACTGGAAAAATTGTGCCTGTCAGACGAATTTAGAAATGCGCTTTCTAGATCCAGCCAGCATTGTATATTTAATTTTCAGATTCCCTCTTCAGATCTTTGTTTACAATAACAGATGAAAAGAATTACTTTTACTTTCTGCCTCCATGTTCTTCTATTTTCCCTAAGGCAACAACAGTAAAAAAATGAGTTAAAGGGGGGGACTAGTGTTCAATTATTGCCAACTGTGTTTTTTCCAAAGTATCACCAGATATGGCTGAGAGACACTTGTTGAGTCACTTTTTACTTTCTGGGTTTTTTTTGTTTTTTTCTTTCTTGCCAAATTAAGTCATTGCACACTGATGTATCCATAAGCATATAGATCCATCTCCTCCCTTCCTATATTTTAGGGAGGGGATGGAAAACTTTAAAGTTTAAATAATACTGTAACAAATGAGATGGCGAATTAAATGACAGTCATGTGATTCTACTTGCATGAACAATAAATTGAATAATTAGGTGCCAGCCACACTTGAATGCATAAAGTATGCGCAGAATATGTCATAAAATATGTGTAAAGAGCCTTGCTGCTTTGTCACTGGAAAAAGGTTTCTGATCTAAAGTGATTCCAAATTGCTGTCAAGAGAACTATTAAGTATAAAAAAGTTAAGCACAGTTGGAATCAGGTGAGAGATAATAACTCGGTAAAGTTTAATTGTAATTAAATAGCCCAGGTAGATGCCTATCTCCTATAAATTAGAATACAGTCAGTGCTTACCCACATGCAAATGTGCTGGTACACTTCAGCTGTGTACATGAAAGGGTAACTCCTTCTGGACCTGTATGGATGTAACTGCATGTTCATGTGACAGAGCAGATGTAGAAACCTGCGGGTACCAAGTAAAACTACTCGGTACTCTTTGTATCTGTACATCAATGTATATTTCTCTCCAGAAACATCCAGGGAGAAGCTGGTATTTTATAGTATGCAAAGTGTGTGTCTGTCATCGTGCCGCTTGTCCTATGTGACTTTGGCAAAGTACCTACTGAAATTTTATAGATTTATACCTGTCAAGGCCAGAAGGGACTGTCTCAACAATTTAATTTGACCTGGAATCTTTAAAAGTGGCTAAATAAATTGGATAGTCAAATCACACCTGAAAATAACATCCTAAGGTGCCTTTCAGAAACACATCTTTTAAGCTTTCAGGTCACAGAAACCTATTGTACCCCTTAATAGGAATTTCTCTGATTAATTGTGTAATTTGTGAACTACTGCTACAGTGCAAATCTACTGCAGAGATGTACTGACTAAACAGCCAAAGCAGACAAAATTTTTAAAGCAATGACAAATTAACAGTTTAAGGACTAAATGAGGTTTCTAGTCAGGAACGTTCCCTATGCCTACCTGCAAAACTAACTAGTGTTTCTGATAACAACTAACTAGTGTTTCTGGTAACTTCTGTAAACCACCAAGCTTTTTTTTGCTGGTTTATGATATGCCAGGAATGTCAGAATGGAATTGTAGCCACTTTTTTTTTTTCTTTTTCCGTCAGTTACCTGTTACTTAACCCACATTTAATGCAGAGGTTGCCATGTGTTTTTGTAGGGGCCCAGGTGACTGCTGGATTTTTAAATGAAATATTGAAGCTCACTAGTGAGGAATATGACTAGCAGCATGACTGTTCTGCAAGTTTAGTATAAAAGCTGAGAATTATTCTGTAGAGACTTTTTCTTCTTTGATCATTACCAAGGTCTGGCCAGGAATCATGAGAAATATTCACAGGACTTACAGAAACCAGAATAGATCAAATAAGACACTCAAGTCCAGAATAGCAAGAAATCCTCACAGAATTGCTCATTTAGTTGAATTACGTAAGCAAATATCTTATTTATTATTCATAGCCTTTAATTTTTCATGAACAATTTTCCTTTGGTGCTTGTGATAGTCTATACTGAGGAAATGGAAATATATTGTGATACTAAGTACTTACATGGGATAGTAATTATGATTTTATTGGAAAAAATCTGTATTGTGAGGGAAAGTGTAGCAGTTAACCTTTTTCAGAGAAGTGCTGCTCTAAGTAGGTATTGCATAGCTGGGGGGGAGTCTTTCGGCAACTCTTCTCGGCTTACTCATATGGAAACAAATCCAAAGCACACTTTAAAAGTTTTATCTACCTAAACAGTGAGTAAAGCTTAAGTAATTAACATATACTAAGCCCTTTAAGAAACAGAAATTAAAATGACTGTTTAAGTGACAAAGGGGTAGCAGGAGAGCAGGAATAGGCCCCATCGGCTGCTCTCCTCAAATCCCGCGTGGACCGTCCCGAGCCACGAACCTGCTGTGCTGAGACGGGCATGACTGACAGCATCAGGAGAAGGAATCCCTCCGAAGGAGTGAAAACAACGCTGAATTACCTCTTATAATTATGAGAGGAAATCTCAGAGGTCATAGCTGAGGTTAGCAGTGGGGCAGGGCCGGGGTTATGCTTGCGCTGCAGCTGCTGCAGTGCACCTGGCCCATTAGTGGGGACTTGAATTTTCAGCACCGACTTACCCTGGAGATCAATAATTAAAAGGAGAGTTTTTTCAAAAAAGACCTCAATGCAGAAGTATAGACTGTCATGTAGAAAGTTTTGAAACCATCACAAGTGAGGAGTATATAATATCTTAGAAGTGGTACATGCTGAAAGCAGTATTAAATCAAGCCTGGTTTATATGTCACTTTATTTGTCCTCTTTTTCTCCTGTTCCCTCTAATGAGAGTCTGTTGAGTTATTTTTATGGCCTTTATATTTCACACTCCCTTGATACTGACAATGGCTTTAAGGAATAAATAAGGGAGGAATAGAACGTTTTTTTAATTCTCTGTAATTAGAGTTAAAGCAGTTGCATTAAATATGTTGCTTGTAATGCACTGTTTTATGGCAAGATAGCTGTAAATATTTAAAGAGGATGCTCTGAACACATGAAGATATGTATTCCCTCTTTCTAGTCGCCTACTGAAAACTGGACCCACGTTACACATCACCTATGTGTTTATTTTATTTCTCACCTACTCCTGTAGAGAACTCTACAATAAAAAGAGCGAAACCACCCCAAACAACCTTACAGGATCTACTGCCAGGGTCACACACAGCACTGCAGAGTGGCGTGGGCTTCACCTACTCATGATCAGCAGGTGTAGCTGTCCTAGAATCACAGGAAGCAAAAGAATCAAGGTGCATAAAAGTTACAGTATAAGCAGTCCTCTCAAGCTCGCCAGTCAGAGGATGGGGATCTGAACCTCCCCGCTTTCTCCAGAATGTGTGTCTCTACAATTTTAAACAACTAAGCAGAATCAGAATCAGCTTAGTGCAATGTATAAAGCATACTCTTTCTTACTATAGTGAATTTCTAAAAATAATTATTAAAAATGATAAGCATATGCTTTCATTCTAGGCACTGAATCTCTTCTTAGTTTTCTAGGGTTTTACTCCAGTCATGAAGAAAGTCTACCTAACGTAATATCATAATACTTCACATGAGATGAAGCAGGAAAGTTAGTTAATTTGCTCACATATTTAACATTAGCCCTTTTTTTTAACCTTGAATATTAGATATTCTAGGCTTCACCTTGCAAAGTACTCCTGAAAATTATTTGTGGACATGAGCATGGATTAATTTAAATGCATTATTTCTGGGTAATGAGATAGCCTAGGTATCTGGCATTTCAGCTGTCCCATCACATATTTAGCTTAGCCCATATTTCTTAGTTTTTACCCAATCTACCTCTACTGTTCCCAGATGGGTTTTTTTTGAAGACAACTGTCCTCTATGGCCTAGGTAAAGACTGATGAGACTATTTTTATTATGACCTAGGAAATTATTCAAATGGAGCTCTCTAGAGGCATATGGTTGGCATTATGAATATTTTACAGAATCATCTCTGAAAATCAGGCCAATAGCATATACACACGGGGCCAAGTTCCACTCTCACTTATACCTTGGCAACCACGATGATTTCCCACTTGGCTTTGCTATGTAAGTATTTGTTTGGCTTATTGCATGCATGTATTTTTTATCTGTTTTTCCCCTTCTTCAGCCCTATTTCCCACACTGTTCCTATAAAGAAGACCGTTATTATCAGTGTGGAATGATTGCTATTTGGGGGCTACTGGCTACGTCTCTCTTACCTCATAAATACAGGGAATACGATGTACACAGGAATGAGGGAAAATGTTCAGAAAATGATGCCTAGTGTAGCAGTGTCTTTCCTGAGGCACCAAAACTGATGCAGAATGTTAAAACCACTTTGACCTCAATATTGCTATGAACTCCATGCAGGAAAGGGCTCTGGGGAACCCACTGGCTCCAGAGAGATGCTACAAAGAGAAAGCACTTCTTGGAACTCCCTTGAGGACTGGGACCTGGAGCAGGTCAAAAATGGGTCAAAACATTATATGTACCTTCCCATCAAGAGATGAGTATTCAAGTATTCTTTTCTCTTTCTTACTGATTTTTCTTTTTTCATCTGCACGATTTCCATTTATAAATTGAAACCCTTGGTCATGAAAACAGAATTTCTATATAAGAGGACTGAGAAAACTCAAGAGCTAAGTTATGATCAGATGTGTGACCATACAGAGTAGGAAAAATACTTTAAGAATTAACACAGTAGGACATAATAAAATATTTACAATGTTTTATAAAAAGAAAAAAAATGCTGAAGATTTGTACTTACTACAATATCTTTTCCAGCCCACTTGCACTCATCCCTTCGGGAATGTGATACAGGCCAAACAATCTAAAGACACAAAACAAAAATCACATTGTGTTATTTCATGCTTCAGCATACACAAATTGCAGGCCAAATGCTAGAGAGTCCCTTCATCCAGTTTATCTTCCCCCGATTCTTTCCCTTATTTCCTTTTCTTTCTTAAAATTTGACAACAAAGAAATGAAATATTGAGAACAAAAACAGGCATAATAAGTGTCATAGTAAAAACAATCTTGAAGTCTGCATTGTGAATTTCAGCTGTGAATGTCCAGTTCTAATGAAAAGATGGTTGACTCTCCATTAAGTGAGAGTTCTTTTAATCTTTTAGATCTCATGTAATGGAAATACAATCACACATTAGAGTCCCAGCATCAGAAATGAGGTGTTTGCCTCTTCAGTGTATCTAATAGTTCACACTTTCGCTAGTTCAGTTAATTAAATAAAAAGGAGCCATGGAATTTGAAAAGTATTGCACCTTCAAAATAGAAATGTTCATGCTGTTCCAACAGAACTACCCTAACACAACTAATCCTAAATCTAGGTTTTCTGTAGTGTTTGCTTAGCAGAAAATGGATCTCACCTCATACAGAGAAAATCCAGAGACCCTCACAGTCAATTATTCATGTTTCTTTGAAAAGCTTTTAGGAATTACATATAGAATAAAACATGATCTTCCCATAAAATGCCAGGCTATTCATTTGGGAGCCTCAGATAATGCAATATGAATGGCCTTAAGTCTGGATTACAGTCTTGGTGTTCAATATAGTTTGTTAATACAAAGCAAAAGGCAAAATGTTAAAAAAAAGAGATGGAATGTGGATTACAGAAGGGGTCAAAGGAAATATTATAGACTACATTTGAAAATATAGTTTGCAATATTTTTTAAATTCAAAATTTTCTTAATGAAATCCAAACAGCAATTGAACATTGTAAGTCTATAAAATAAGGCTGAAAATTTTATGAGCACATTCTCTCTCAGAGGATTCCCACTACTTCCTGTTGCTATTCTCAGCTTAAAATGTGCAAAGACATGAAAATTTAAATTTACTAGGTTGAAAAACATTGACCAAACTTCTCAGATATCCCAGAAGGACCAGTTCAAGTTTAGTTCATGTTTTGGGCAAAAATCTCAATATTTTTCAAACCAGTGTATTTCAAGCCAGATGTACTTTTTCCTTAGTTTCACAGTAAAACCTTTTCCTCTAATTTGGCTTAAAAGACAGCTAAGTTAAACTGGTTTTAATACATTGAAAAATTTGGCTTTTTGAGTTTTGATGTTGCCATCAGCATTTAGACAGAAACCCGAGGAGTTTTGTTACATGGTAGAAGCAACGACTGGTGTCAAGTGCAGCACTGGCTGCATTGTAATTTTGATTGAAGTTTCTTACATGGTTCTCCTATTTATAATAAACAGATCCCCAAACTCTTGAAGTCTTTTGCCTATTCTCAAATCTAGTCTAAATTCTCTAAGTCTGTTGCTAACATACATTTTCATGTTACTGACAGCAATTCTTTATTTAAAATTTTAATATTTGTATATAAAGTCAAATAGTGTTCTGAAAGTATCTGAATATATAAGTATGTAAAATACAATCACTCCTATTCTACAGAGCTATTTTCTGCAATAGAAACACCTTCTTTCCTTTAATTATTCCAGATGTTTTGCACATTAAGCTATTGATCCCTCAGAGAGTTCAAATAAATAGCTAGTTTCCTTTATAGCTGCTCTAAAGAGAATAGAAAAGAAAATACCCAGTTTTCCTTTTATCCTCTTATCCTTGGAGAATACAAATGAATAGCCTGTCTTCCCTCTGAACAGAAAAACACAAGGTATTTATTGCTCATCTTAGGAAGCTAATAGTCAAACGGCCAAAAGGTCAGGAACACTAAGAAAAAAAAAATAATCCCTGGGTATTGAAGCAATATATCTCTCATAAAAGGGTACTCTCCAGATTTTAAAATGTGCCATCAAAATACTTAATATAACAAATCAAACCTCCAGCCCGCTGCTTACCTTCTTGGCATTTTGTCTTACTAAAATAAAGGAAAACTCAATTATTTATTTGGACTCCAACAGAAGAATGACCCTAAACTGCTTGTCAGCTTTTAATTAGTCACCAACTTTTACTAGAAAATTACAATCTCTGTCAAGAACGGCAATATTTTATGGACTTGTTCTTCTTTTATTAATACTGGAACTATTTTGGTTTGAAAGCAGCACAAGCAGAGTGCCCACAAGTGCTGAGTTAAAGAAGAAAAATCGACACTTGGACTCCCAAACAGTTTCTTTTATCTGCAGACAAATACGGAGCAGTAAGGCCTTGCTGTGCAAACTGTCACAATAGATGTTTGGCTTTTTTAGCAGTTGCCATGAAAGTATGTCTTGTTTGGGAAATAGCTGGATTATTCACTTATCATTTACTTTTTTTTGTTGTAGTCTGAAAAAATATATTGTAGATTGCATAGTCAAAGGTCACAGGCTCATTATAAATTGCTTTTCATAGAGTCAGCAAATATTTTTGTTGTAACAGTGTTCCTGACATCCAAACACTTACTACATAATTCCAACAGTGCACAACAGAGTCTGAGTAATAACGAGTCTTTAACATTAAAAGTATATATTTACATTGCACAGAACATGAATGAACGTACCTTTTGATATTCCTTGATGTTAACCAGGTTGAAAGAAAATATGTGATCCTTTGCTCCAACATACAGCCGACCGCGTTCTTCGTCCAAGAGGAAAGTATGGTAACTGGAGCTATTAGCTAGTCCATTGAAATTGATTATATTGTTGGATTCCAACATTTCTGTAAGATAAAGGTAATACTTTTGCTGTTAATATGGTCAAATGAAACAGAGAGTTATATTTTGACTTGTACAGATATCATTTTAGGAATTGGTGCTTATGGCATAGAAATGAGTGAAAGCATTATGTACCTGGGCTCTTGAATGCTTTTATTTCAAGCACCCAAACTGCTTGTGAGATTTGGCTCTACACAGAGGTCAAAACAACAGTGAAATCAATTAAAAACCTATATGAGATTTTAGGTGGTAAAATTCTATCCATGTAGCTCACTGACTGTTGGACAAAGTTCAATTTTGTTCAATCAATGAGATTTTCAAGGATAAACTTGGGGATAACCAGCTGATAAAAAACACATCTGAACACAAAATCTATTTCCAGCAGAAGTAACTATTTCATAAAGATCTGTAAGTAATGAGAAAAGGGATAAGAATGACTAGCTGATGAGAGAAAACAACATGTAGCACCTATTCTTAAATGTATTATTTTCTGAGCTTTCACACACAGGCAGCATGTTGTTCCCTTGCTCGGAATAAGAATTAAACTAGGGAAAGTAACTTTGCTTCTTTTTAAATTCAAGAGTAATTTTCTAGTTCTGATATTCCTCACAGAGATTTGCATTTGCCATGGACAGGATTTTTTTAAGTACAATGATCCACAGAATCATCTTAGCTATTCAAACATTAACAAAGTCATATGCATTTTTCTGAAAAATATTTTTACCATAAGTTAATATAGACCATAATAGTATAAATATTCATGAGAACACACTCTTCATGCCTATCTATATTAATATCAGGACCAGAACCAAATGATCTCTATCATTTTAAAGCATGTCTGCACTAGTAAGTCATCAATAAGAAAGTTTCCTGGTGATGACAAATCCTACATGGTTCAAGCCCTGACCTTGTGACGTATGAAGGCAAACATGCAGTTGCAGGAGCAGGAGCAGTTCCATTGATGGAGCCATGAAGACAGATGAGAAAGGGAGTGAACACATCAGCATTCAAGGGCTGATGGCCAGAGGGCATGGCCTGAGCTTCAGGTATATAATGTTTGTGTCAGTTCTGCCACATGTGCAAGCCAAGGATGTCTGTAACTCCTCTCAAAACAGATGCCAAATGCCTGGATGTTTAAGATTCACCTAACTGTGCAGCTACCTTCTATGGTGTTTCAGTTTTCCGTAAGATCAATCCCATTTTCCACCATTATTCCAACTGAGGAGTGAGTGTAAGATGGCATCCCATATGCTGTTAGAAGTCAAGGAGAAACTCCTGTTAAAACAAAAGTTTCTGCCTAATTTTCAACTCATTTTCCTTCTTATTCACTCATTCTTTTGTACTAACAAGATGTTAGGTGGGTATTTCTTGGACCTAGGTAATGGTGACACTTAGGGTTTTACAGAATTTCACACCTGCAGCTTTGCAGCTCTGCAGATGTTAAACCTATTTTTGATGTTCACTTATACTAGGTAGATTTTGAAGCATGTCAAAACTCTGAAAAAACATTAGTAGGCAACATACTCAAGGATGACAAACACTGATAGTTGCACAGCATTTGGGATAGCTTTTAGCTTTAGTCTTCTTTGCATTTATTTGGAAAAACTCTCACTACCACCAAAAATAGTTAATTCATGTAGCAGTGTAACAAAGCATCAGAGCAGACACTATATTTTGTTCCTTCTTCTACACTTTTTGTCACTAAATATAACTATACATTTATATCACAAACTTGTACTGCTCAAGACTGAAGCTCACTTTTTAAAATTATTTTTCTTTTAAATGTAACAATCAAATTACCCCAAGCAGTCTTGTCAAAATAATTCTTATGGCTTCCTGCCAAGTTCTAGAATTTGACTCTATTGTCCTCCAGTTCACTTATTTGCATTTTGTAAGAGACTTTACTAATTCTCTTTACTCTGTAATGACTGATTCAGATGTTGAATGTCGACTCGCTGAATAGTGAGTGATGTAGATGATTGATTGCTTAACTTGTCTTAAAACTCTCTTGGCTAGAAATGCTTTGCTGTCATGTGTATCTGATAATTTTTCTTACAATACAGCTGTCAAAAACCTTTGTAATTTTTTCATCTTTGTTGGTTTGAACTCTTATAGGTATGATTCTGCCCTTTGTGACTGCAGCGTAAAGACAAGTGTCTGCTGAAGTCGACGTTACACAAAGGTAAAACTGATAAAAATGAAAACGAGATCAGTTAGGCACACAGCTATTTGGCTTAAAAGAAGCCTGATATGATTTTGCTAATGCAGAGTTCTAAATATTCGCATCTACAGATGGTGATTGATGTTTTCTTTTCTTTATAATATTAATGAAAAATGTGAGATCATAGCATTGAAGTCTAAGGTTTATTATGGCCAAGAGTAAATTACATCATCATCTTCACTGTTCATAAGTCTCCACAGTATAACTTAAAAGGACCAGGTGTGGCTGTGCAGGGAGATATATATAGGTTTCTTTTTTTTTTAATTTTCTGTGACTTTCAGAGCACGGAGCCCAAACGCTGTTGAGTTTTTTACAAACCTGCAATTTAAAGTCAAGCTAAAAGCTAAATTACATTGCCTTCTCTGAGAATGGGACATTTCTTCTAGGTTTTAATTCAGTATGTATCATGCTGTCACATTTGCAGATGACAACTGAATTTCCAGGGTCTGTTGCCCAAAAGATTAGGCCTAGACATGCTCTAAGCAGTGTATTTTCAATCATGTGACATCAGGTTTCTCCCTGTCAGGAATCAGGTTGAGAATATAGGCTGAGGAGAAAAATGTCATTTGTGTGTTGATGATTCTCAATCACTACTAATTTAGGTAGGTTTGAGCTACATCCCAAGTAGGAGGTGAAATCCTAAATAATTTTTGCAGTTCCTCTGCTGTTTATTCTATCTGATATGTATTCATCCAGTATTGAATGTGGCTTTACAGGTCATTCTGGAAGAAGGTGTTGAAGAGCAAAGCAATGGCATTTGCACAATCAATAAAAATTAAGTATTCCACTTCGACAAATTCATTAATTTCGAAGTATTTACTATCTGGTCTCTTCCGTATCCAATGAGTGACTATTGCTGAGAGAAAGAGCAAAGACAGGGCTCAATCCCAGAAGGGCACTGGCATCTATCAATTCTGCTAAGAGTCGATCACTCATGCTGGCAAGGTTTGTGGATGATCAGTGATAAAATAAATCGAGATTTACAACAAAGATTGCATTGTAATGACAAGAGGAAATGATGAATGCATTCAGTGAATCAATGAAATTAATAGTGTTTACTAGCATAGCACAGCCTAATTATTTCCCCTCTTTTTTTAATTATTATTAAATGTTGGCCTAGCCATGACCTATGCAGACAGTTTGCCTGTTCTTAAAGTCTTTTTTTTTTTTTTTTTTTTTAAACTTCCTCTATGATCTGTGCAGTTATCTTTATTGCAAAGATGTAACATTACTCCACCATTTTTTTCAGTAATTTCCCAAATAATTTCTTCGGTAATTGCCCTGAGATAATTTTCTCATTTCCTTTTGACACATCCTCGGCTGTAGTCACGCCTGTAGCTTTGAAGAGGAATGAATGAGCCCTATACAGCTAACCACTGCACACTACAATGAGCATTGTCTGTGAAATGCTCTATGAGGTAGATTTGAAGTGGGTGCTGGTATTCCGAAGGTAAAAGAGATGTCATCGCTTTTGTTATTGGTGCTTGATTCCCACATTTATTAAGTGTTGCACGTGACCGAAACTAACAGTTTGAAATGCAACATATCTTAAAAAATAGTCATATTACAATGAATGTGATGATCACTGAAACCAGATGGAGGTTGAGTTTCTCAGGGTTTGTGGGCTAGATGCTCCTAATAACCACTTCAAGTAGCTTTAATTCACATTCCTGACTTGCTTGCTCCATCTTAGTCTCCCTTCTCTGCCAGTGTCCAAGCTTGAAGTATTTGACCTTTTTCAATGTGGTTTTCTCTAGACTTTGCATGGTCTTTCTTCTATTAACTGATGTGTCTGTTGATCCAGTCTGACTTGTGTCAGAACACTCACTTTGCCAGATAGAGTTGGCAAATTTACAGAAGAAAACCAGTCCCTAACTCTTGCCTTCGTTTTAATACATGGTTATTTAATTTGCTAATGGAATTGTAACTTAATAGTATATATACACACTGAGGGCCAAATTCCTGCTGTGAAATCCATGGAGATATGCATGCACAAGGAATGTAGATTTGGTTTATTTTTATCACACTTCTTCATTAAAGAAGAAGCCAGAAAACCACAGCTATAGCTAAGACGAATAGAGTCATGCAGATCCTGAAGTTTGTTTTATCCATGGTTGGTATTCCACTGTAAACCTTGTTTTATGTCTGTGTTCCCTCAGCGGAGTTTGTCAGGAGGAGAACATAACAAAAGAAAACCATCTTATTTTTCACTTATCTACTAGCAGGCATTTTTAGCGAGAGGGAGTTTGACTGTGTAACAGCTTAGAAAATTTGTGGGCTTTGGCCTACGTCCCTCTTACAGACTTCACAATGACACACACCAGCCAAGACTGTTTTTGTTGATAAGGGTCGAAAGGACACATCAATTTCTCTAAAAACCAGAGAAAAGGTCTCCTAGTTTCCGCAGCATGATTCAGATCTGGCCCTGTCCTATTCCTAGTGACTCTGCAGAGTGACTGGATCATACAGGGAGTGCTGCTCGTCACAACACGCTCCTGAAGTCAATGAGTGGGTTGGTGGTTGCACAAAACTCTCGACCTTAATTCCTTTGCTAGCAGCGGTAAGATCTCGCTGTAGATCTCCCAGCAGTAGATAAAAGATGAGTCAATGCCATTATGCCATCAAACAGGGATTTTGCTGAACTGTGAGCAGGGCCTCCCACAACGTCATGCTAGAACATTTCCTTCTTCTCTCGCCAGGCCTCTACTTTGGCTACAGAGGATCAGGTGGCCGCATGTTTGCACATGCTTTTTTTGCTTACACAGATGCATATTGTGCCTGTTCTGTATATCAGCATGTTTATCTTTCTAAATAATCTCAGGTGTAAATTAGTCATTACTCTTTGAGTAATTATTTACTGAATTCTTAGATACATGCAAGGAAAGGAGTGGGCATTTTAACTTCCAGCCTCTCCTGTAGCTTCCCCATTTTATGGGTGTGAGTGCAGATGATGACTTCTGCCCCAGTCAAACAGTTAAGGAAAAGGCAGCGACTGGCAGGAAATAAAGAGAGCTTCCTGCAAGGCATGAGCCAGCAGAACTTTTTGGCAAAAGCAGCAATATGGAAAAGGCACTGGGAGTTGGGAGTCTGGTCCCCACCCGGATGAGACACTGGCTGCTATACAGTGAGATATTTCAGTGGGGTATTTCCATATACAATGGAAAACAAGTCTGAAATCAGGTGAGCTTGACCCCATGCCAGGTCTAATGCTTAGTAAAATGGCCAATAGCCTAAAGGATAACAACTCTGTCGCCCCCACTCAGGATTTAACAACTTTATACTGCATATATTTTCTTTCACTGACACCTCAGACATCACTGAGACCTTAGGATCTAGCCTTTACTGAGGAGAACGGTTCAGTCACCCACCCTAATTAAAAATAACTTGCAAACAGTCTGTGATACAATTCAATCTTCTACAAAACAAGGAAAACTAATACATCCTTTTTTTTCTTTTTAGTATTTCACCTGAGGGGGGGAAAAATAATTGCAGAAACATTTGTTTTGTTACATCTTTTAGTTTAACTGGTCAGATTATCTGTCTTTCAGTTATATTCAAACTGTTCCAATATTTCCAAACTATTTTTACCAGTAAGTCTTTGATTTCATATTAGGAGCAGAAGAATAAAGAAATATACAAATTATCAACACCCTCCCCTCCAAAAAAAAAACCCTAAAAATTTATGCTTTCAGGTAATTTTAGAATTACGCTGTTTGGAAATAACAGAAAGTGATCAGTTTTATCTCAAATGAAACAAAAAACAGGCTTATGAAGTGTATGAGATCACATAGTGCAGTAAGTGATTTATCCATTTTTAGAAATGTAACACGAAAACTTGTAATCAGCACCTTTGGGTTTTTGCTATACTAGAGTCACAGAAACTTGAAACTACGCAGCGTTTGTTGTTGATGGCAATTCAGTGTTATTGTAATTTGAATGAGATAAATCACAGGGAGACAAGGGAGGGTTATCTTATCAGTAATCAAAATACAATTGGAAAAGAGCCCCTCACAGCTGTTCAATCAGTCCTAGCTTTCATCCTCTTCTAACAGTTGCCAATCACCTGGTTTCACTGAACTCTACTAAAAGGAGAAAAACACAGTACCGTATTTGTTTTTGAGCAAAATTTTTGCTTCTGAGAAAACGCATAGTTCAGAAACACAATTCAGGGAACTATTACAATTTATCAATTAGAGATAGTGAGGACAAGATACACAGTGTTTTGTGCACTCATGATGTAAACCAAGCATTTTAAATGAAACACTCCTGCCTACCTTCCACTGCAGCAAAGAAAACTTGAGGGCCAGGAGTATAGTTTGATTAAAACCAGATACCTGGGAGGAGGAATGTTACACCAATGTTTTGTTTCAGTTGCACCAGTATGAGCATGGAATCCTTTGACTTCAAAATACTGATGCATGTGTTTTTTATACTGTAAAACTGAGAGAAGATTTTAGCTCATTAATGTCAGCAGTATTTAGCTACATGACAGCCCTTAAAGTGTTTTTGGTTTGAGTAATTGAAGGGGTCACATGATATTACAAAGACATAAAACATTTAGATTTTTAAAGCCAACCTGTTTCCCTTTTATTATTCGCATTATTTGTCCTTTTGGTCTCTGAAAGTGAATCCAGATTATCCCTACTGCTCAGCTGTCTTCTTATAAAACATGAGAAATATTAACCTCTGAGCTAAACAAAGACTTGTAAAGCTTGATCTCATATATTTGTAAAATTATTCTAAGGTCCAATATTATGAATCTGGCTTTGTGAGCAAGGTTATGGCACATATTTAAATGTGAACTTCACAAGTATTTAAGCCCAACTTTGTCACAAAATCACAGACTTATATTACCTATACTACCCATAGCAATTTTTTGTGTGATGAATCAGGCAGAAATATATAATGCCAAAAGAAGACCATAATCTGGTTTTACTAAGATATTGTCTGTCTAAGGGAAAATTTATCTGTCTTGAGATTTGAGAAGGTAACAATCTTTGCAACCTCCCACCTATGCTGGTATAAGAACTGCTCAGGAGAAATAATGAAAGGGATGCATCATGCTAATGAGCACCCAGACACTAAGGAGATCTATAACTACTGAGGTTCTTTAAAATGTAGCAAAATAATATCGCAAAATAATGATCTAATGCAAAGTTTATAAACATTCTAACTCAAATACTAGAAACATTGTAGGCATATTAACTCAGCCCTTGAGCTTGGTTAGCCCAATGTGGCTCTGCATGACCTTAAATTGCACCATCAGAGCTAGCACAGGTAAACAGCCAGCTAAATCCTATTCATTAAATAACTCAGTTATCAGATTTGGTTAGAAGTTAATCAATTTTCAACTCTCTGTATGATCCTTCTGTGAAGTTAGTCTTCAGCGAGCAGAACCGGTACTGGTTATCAATTAAGTAAAATTGTGGGTAGTTGTAACTTCAAGGAGTGATTACCTTATCTATAAACAGTACTGGCCTTGTCTCATCAAGTATCACAGAGGCACAAACACCTCTGCAAGGCTAACACAGACAGTTGTTTTGCCAGGGCAGGGATGTATTTCATTTGGCCAAGCAGGAATGAGATGGGAAGACTGTCACATCCCTCTGCGTGGTCGAGCTTCATGT
The DNA here is from genome assembly GCA_013398955.1 of Callaeas wilsoni. Lineage (NCBI taxonomy): Eukaryota > Metazoa > Chordata > Aves > Passeriformes > Callaeidae > Callaeas > Callaeas wilsoni. Next base: position 156,676 of record VWPU01006194.1, read on the forward strand.
TGGGTCCAAGCGTACCATGGAGCACAGTTCTTACTTACTGACTGTTCCCAAATAAAGCAAAACACAGACTTCCAGTTCATGAACTTTTTCTGACAGAACAAAAGCAAGGCAGGAAAGGAGCTGCTGCTCTCTATAGGCACAGCTACTTCCTCAAGACATTGACCACGCTGCAGTGTAAGTGCACCTGAGTTACCCTGAAACTCACTTATGTACTCACAGTGTCCAAAAACACCGGCAAAGAAGCTAGCAAAGATGAATTGATTTTGTTCTTCATGTAATTTTGATTCCATGAAGCTTCATGCTGAATTATTAGGGTGTTTTCTCAGGCAAGCTACTTTGAAGTTAGCTCAAGAGACATGATTATATTTTGTCATAATCATGACAATGAAAGTCAGATATACTCAATGCAAGGACAAAACGTCTACATGATGACTTTTGTACAAGTACAATTTGAGAAGTTGTAGGTTTATTTATTATTATTAAAGTCAGTTCATCTTCCAAAGAATAATTATTTCTGAGTAAAATCTCAGATGAGAGTAAAACTGTCTGAATAATGACAGAACCTGTCATGATGTTTGGGGACTATTGCGTAAAAAACTACTTAAATACAATGGTGCTTTAGAAAATTCCCTTCTGAAAAGGGAACCTCTTAGCAACTGAACCTGAAAGTCAAAAACCCAGTCAGAGTCTTTCTGATTTACACACCATGGACTATTAGGAGTCAAAAGTAACAACAATGTCCATATGTGTACTGGAGTTGCAGTTATGATAAAACCTTTCCTCATGCAAGTGTATTCCTTTCCCAGGGCAAAAGTATTAAAGTATTTTTTTAACTCTTAAGGAAATCTTGCTTTTTGGTAACAAATCAATGGACTTCAAAAATAAGTTAGCTCATTTAGAAGAACTAGCAAATATGAGCTGTTAAGTTTCATAGGGATATCAGAGGAAATTTTTTTTAAAACTGGTGGTTTTATTTTCAAGTGCGACTTTGCTGTTTGACAAGCAAGTTACCATCGACTCTTGGAAAGACTAATGGGGTAGGTCTGTAAAGGATTTAGATGCCAAAGTTGAGACAGTGTGAGAATGAGGGTGACCTGCAGAGGGTGAGCCATCAGTAAGTGAGGGTGTCAGTGCTTTCACTGGCTTAAGAGGCTGCAAGGGAGAGTGTCTCTACAGCTGCAAACACTGGGATGGGGAAAATCCAGCAGAGGTAGATTCGATCTGCAGTTAAACGAGCTCTAAACTGACCGCTGGCAGATTTAGATTTGACACAAGAGAGAAATTCTTTGCTATGAAGGTGGTCAGACACAGGCCCAGGTTGCTCAGAGAAGATGTGGATGACCCATCCCTGAAACTGTTCAAGGCCACGTTGGATGGGGCTTCGAGCAATCTGATCTAGTGCAAGGTGTCCCTGCTCATGGCACGGTGTCCCATACTCTTGGAACTAGATGATCTACAAGGTCTCTTTCAATGCAAACCATTCTATGCTTCTATAAAGTCCTTCTCTGCCTTCTGATGTATTTTACTTTTATCACTGAACTGACAATACAAACCTGCACAAATTATTTACTAAGATGCATTATTTAATATGCATAATAGGGTTAGGAAGCTTCCCTGGAAATTTAGTTGCAAAACTGCAAAATAGAATAGGTAACCCTTGCATTTTCAGCAGATTTGTGATGGAAAATGCATCTGACCTGCTTCAGAAAAGGTCTTGTTATGCTTGAAAATCATGTGTGAAACTCTTGTCTCTATCTATATAACAACTCTTCAAAGTCCTCTGATTATTAAGATGTAAAAATGGCTTTGGGTTAGTCCTGCTAGTAGGTAAATCATTATAATAATTATAATTTATATAGCAGCTGGCTTAGATGGACTGTGTCCAGGTTTTTGTGTAGGGGTACATATCAGTGACCTCATATTCTTAATTTCAGACATAGCTATCAACACTCCTTCTGTTAAAATTTGGTTTTGCAGAATGGATCCACCCTTCACTTTGATCACATATCCAGCACTTTAAGGGATTGTCTTAACATTAATAGAATGGATGAGTAAAATTCATGGTTTGATTTATATCCTTCTCTCTTCTGATAGCTCTTGTTTCTTCTAATCCATAAGTGAGGTTTTGGATGAGTTTCAGCAAGGGGCTGAAAGCAACAACTGCAGTTAAGCAGGCTATGTAGCTCACAGATACACACAGCTCTGCTGTGCACTTTAAGTGCAGAAAAATACAGCAGGGACTTCTAACCCCTGACCCTCCTTGCACAGACTTCCATGCCAAAATAAAGTGATAACGCCCAGTTCTGCTCTTAATTTATCCTAATGAAAATCAATGGACTTACACCATGGATAAAAGATTCTGATTGTGGTGGTTCTGAAATGTGTGTAATATATTTATCATTCATTAGAATAAATTAGTAAACATTATTTATCAAATGTTTCCAGTTGTACCTACAATCTTCTGGGCATCAAAAAAGAATTTTCAGTTTTTCCATTCCATCCAAATGTCATAAACACAATACTTAATCATCCAGCAACAAACCCCCCATTTCTTAAATCAAAGTGAATTCTCTCATGCCTGATACTGCTCTATCAATCAAAATTTTAAATGTCTTTCAGGTTACACAAACCAAACTAGATCTACTTTCACTATTTTTGTAACTACTACACACTCAAATAAGAAACAAGAAATTTATAATTAATTGCTACATTCAAAATTGAAAGCTAACCTTACATACAAATCTTACATTCATTTTTTGGATTCTGGGCTTCCTCTAAAGGGGCTGGGAGGAATGCATTTCTACCTAAAATTTCACTACATAGAAGCAAACTTGCAACTGTAATTCTGACAACACCAAAAAACTACTGTGTGAAGAGCTTTAACTAGTTTTAAAATCACCCAAAATTTGTCTTAATTCACTTCACACAACACACAGTTAAGCTGTAGAAATTCTTGACATGGGCTGTTGTAAATGGTAAAATTTGTTATACTTTCAAGAGACAAAGTGGCAAAATCAAGAAAAAGAAATCTATAAGAGGCTATTAAATTTAAAGACACAGCCTCTAGTTCACCAAGTCCCAGAAATTCAAATTGTAGAAAACTTAGAGAGTGTTCTGAGGAACTCTCACTCTCTGATTGACCTAATCCTGTTATCTTCTACTATGGAGAACCTTGGTTATGGAAACACCATATCATGTGTTTGATTTGGCTGTGGCTGGAGACAACATATTTCCCTCCTAACCGTGTGTGGATAAAAGTGCAGCCATGACCTGAGTCTTGACGAGGAAAGCGAAGATGTAAAACCTGAAATCTAATTCAGCAAAATGCCTGCTGTGACTCCCTTCTCAGCTGGCCATGGCGCCTCCCTCACCCTTCCTCCTCCCCACTCCATCTCCCCTCCTCAAAGCCTTTGGGGCCTCCGTGAGTGAGTGGAAGTATCTGCAAACAGCATCATTTCACACTGATTGAATTCAATTTCTGTAACAGCATTTCAGCCTCTAGTTCCTTCTAAATGCCTTTTGTTTTGAAATAACTTGTCCATATTCGATCTTTTAAGTGAACTTCAGAAAGACCCATCAGCAATTTCCAGTAGAGGTGGAAGAGGAAAAGTGAGTGGATTATCAACAGCACTCAGGTAGCACCTCCTGGCTGGCTGGCCCTAATGCATGATGAGGTTTAGCTACAACTCCCCGGTGCTTGACCTCAGAGCACAGGTTCACTTGCTCAAAGACATGTCAATGTAAATATGGTTGGATTTGTTTGAACAACAAATCACCTGGTACATCAGCCTCTATTTAGAGCAGCCTCAGAAGGGGATCCAAAGACAATTGAAAGTAACTTTACGATGTTTTGACTCCAAGACCACTCGGCCAGTCCCACCTGAGCTGGCTCATAGCAGGTTCCTGGTGGCTGCTCTCAGCTGACATGGCCCAACTGCAGTATGTCCAGCCACATCTCCTCCCACCTCCTGCAGCAAATGTCAGTAAGAGGGAGGTGACAAGCACACAGATTAGAACTGAAAAAGTGAAAATACTGTTCCAAATGTAACAAAAACCACGCAATATTTTGTTCAACAAAATTAACTTGCAGGGGAGGGGTAAAAAGCTGGTGTGGCTGCCTGCCATTCTAAATATCCATCTTTTTCCAGAGGTTTGATTCTTTTCCACCCTCTTTGAACTAACAGAAAGGAAATCTAGTCCACACCACTGATCCTAGGTGTCTCATCAATCTAAATAAATGGTAGCTCTCCTTGCACCAACACAATACCATCATTATCCTCAGTGATAGCATCAGGAAAGAAAAATAATGGAAGTTTTTTATTTCTGAAGCTCCAGTGGAATATAAATGAGATTCATTATATCATTTTTGCTCAAGCCACAAAAACTGCACTTTTCTTACCAAGACAGAAATCAGAGATCACATTCATGTCATTTACTTTGTGTCCCTGTCAGAACAGAAGCCTTTAGAGAATAATCTGTAGACTGCAGGTATCAGTGAAATGGTCCAGGCACACTGAAATGGAAAGCAGGATTTGCCTTCTTATCTTTACTATGCAAAATGAGAACTACCAAAATGTAACAATTTTTGCAAAATGTACTGCAAATTTTAACCTAGTTTATTTTTTCACACTCTACATTTATTTGCACTTTGTGTGCGTTGAAGCAGGGCCATTTTTCACCTGGATTTAGGAAACATTGTCCACTGGCACCAAATTGCCATGCCTGCACAATGTGAGTTTAATGAATTGCTTACACACGTTGTGTAGCCTCAGTGTAAGCTTGGTTCATGTAAAGGGTGCATTAAGAGTTGGAATGTTGTGGGGGAAAAGGCAGGGCACTTTCCAGTTCCCCTTCCAGACCCAATGATATTATTCATTCTCGGCAGCTCCGCTGGTTACTCTACTAATTTCCCTCCAAAAGAACACTCCTTTGGGTGCAATATTCAAGTGTATGTGTATGTCAACTGCCACACAAGCTTCCAAATGCCCACATTGATCCAAAATACCATGAGTCACTGTTGACAGATGAGGAACATTCACACAAAATCCCCGCTGAAAGTTAAAGGAGAACTCACATTTTTCCTTGATGCTCATACACTAACACACTGTGGTTAACGGCACACTCCAGAGATTTGGGGGAAAAAAAATATAAAAATTGAAGTTACAATTCACCTAAAATTGAACAAGACACTGATTCAGTGTTTCCAAATTAAAGTAGCACTGAGTGGTTCCAAATAAGATCTAAAGACAGATTTCAGCAGACTAGAAACTGATATAACTATTGCTCTATTGTTTTTAGTACACCCAAATTAATTTACAGCAGATGTGGATATAATTTAAACCCTTTAAGTGAAATGTACTAAACATGTCTCTAAAACTTCTTATCATCTAGCAAGATTTTGATTAAATTTGGAATAAACTAATGTCACTATATAGTTCCTACATGTTTATAATGTTTGAAGACTAAGTAATACCCAAGAAAGACATTAAAAAGCAGCATCATGACATTCTGTTGCAGACCACATTCACACTTCTAAGATAGCTGGGAAAATGACTCCTTTTCCTGATGATGAAGAGGTTTCCTACTGACACATATATCTTTGAAAACCTTCAGGAATGGGTATCTCACAGTCTTGAAAACAGTGCATTACCAATCAGTGTACAAAAAATACACTACTTCTTACAAAGTTTTCAAAACTTATTTCAACAATTTGTTTGGTGTAATGTCAAATAAATATTCAAAATCAAGTCTTTTGTTTTATTTTTTTCCATAAACAAATGCAATTCCAGTAGCAGCTGACATGGCTTTGAGTATAATGGCAAACACTTGGGTTTATTTCTAGCTAGTCTAATTATGAAAGGCATCAGGGTAGATGTGTTTTCCTTTTGTAGCCAGTTATACTAATTTGACCTTCTGGGGAAACAATTTCAAAATGTCAACATTTGCATGCCTGAATCCTGCTATGAACTAAAAGGATTCGCGTGCAGAGGTCCTGCCTCAAGCTGTGACACACTACTTACCTCCTCAGAGGGAGTTAACACATTAATTTGAACAAATGAAATTAGAACAGCTAACTCTCCGCGGTGGGCAGAGGAAACATACCCTGGCCATAGTGGCTGACTGCAGCTTAAGTGGAGTATTGCTTAATTAAACTGTTGTATGACAGCTGCATAAGGAATGCATAAACACCACACAAAAGAGGTCTTCTAGCTTGGAGGTGTAAGTGAACACAGTACCGAGTTCCTTAAAAGAAAAGTTACTGCTGGCCTTTTTAGAAGTAAAACTTTGGGATTTAAGAGAATAATTTACACATTTTCTGGTTTCTGCAGATGTATATTCCAGAAAGTACTCCTGAGATTCAGATGCTAACAAGTCTGAACAGGAATCTGGTAGAAAGGTCTGCAAGTTGAGGAAGCTCGCATCTGCTCCACTGCTTAGTTCAACCAGTTTGTGACCCTTGAGGTCTAATCCAAAGCCAAGCAAAGGCAGTGGGATTTTACTGATTGTGCTGAAAACTGCATCAAGCCAATGGATTAAGGGTATGATTCCTACAGGACCTATGTTTTCAGGAACTTCCTCCAAAACATTTACCCTTATAACCTCAGAAACATTTTTTTAAAAGTATGTACTTTAAGCTAAAACACAGGGTCCCAATGGATGTCACTAGGTAACACTCTTATGCACAGTGCTCCAAATACATTCCTTATTTTGTGATTAAAAGTTCAAGCTGACATGCCTTGCAATGATCTCTGTAGGGAAAATACAAGCAGTGGGAATTTTCTATTTTGCCTTAGTCCAGCTCATCTGAGATGAGAGTGGGTTTTAGCAAGCGGGATTTGACGTCGGTTCATGCATGTTCTATGCATGTCCCACTCTCTCTCATGCTATTTGAGAACTCCATTTCAGAGTAATACTAAAACAACAACTAGTGAGCACTACACCTAACCTGGATACCTGATCTGGGCCCAAGCTTTAGTTATGTCACAAAGCAGTTTGCCGAAAATAAATGTTAATGTAGGTCAGTGGAAGTCACGAGATGCCCCTCAGGATCTCCACAAAGAAATCAAGTCTGCCAATATTTAAGAACATAAATTATTCAAATATCATTTTATTCTGCAAAAGAGACCTCGGCATTAAGCTGGAATGCAGTATTTTAACTGTAGGTATTAATTTATTATCATGACAGATTAAAATGCATGGTTTTTTTGTATATTATCCTTACTTTGTTGAATGTGCAGAATGGATGAAACATCAAATTTATCTTTCTTTTTGAGCTTTACAGTATTTGTCCTAATGACTACATACCCTTCAAATGTTGGTCTGGAAGAGGGAATTATTAAATTGCTTTTCAACTATACTAAGGCAAAAATCTGTGTCAGAAGCATGATTCAACTGAAAAGAAGCTGTTACGATTCCTAATTTATGTAGGCACAAGAAGAGAGAAAACAAAAGTACCCTAATCTAATAGGTATTTGATTTGACTCATCAAGCCCTGATCTTTGAGAATAGTAGGGATCTGTTTGTCCCCTGTCTCACTCATCACACAGACTAGAATCTGCAATAAATGAAGTAGGGGTGTTACACACAGATCTCACCTTGCTGCTTTACCCAGCCCTATTCTGCTCAAGAGATGCAGAAGTGCCTTAGAAATAACAGGAAAAAAAAGGCATAATTAAAGGTTGCATGGTACTTCTGCATATGAAACGGGCTGCTGAATTTTCCAGTTGTGTGAGGAGAGAAAGGCTTCCTCTCTGGAATTCAGACTCATTAGTAGTCCAGGCTCTATGTCACAGATTCACATCCAGAAGCAAATGTGTTGGCTGAAAATTTCCAAATACAAAGAAGCAAGACACTCACCACGCAAACCTTCAGTCCAGAGTGTTACACATTTTGAGAAACTAAAACCATCAATTTATCACAGGAAATACCAGACAGTTAATTAGTGTTCAAATAATAAGGCATTTACTATGAGGAAATGTATGAATTCTAGTCTTAAAACTTACTTAACATACCTTTCTTCTGAATTCATAATTTAAATCCCAATTTAGATTTCACACACTAAAATGTTTCTGCAAGTCGGGAATATAGACTGATAATTAGGGGAACACACTCCACTTTTACCATGGAGTAAAAGCAGAGTGAAATGGACAACCTGTAGTTTCCTCACATCGGAAACCTCCGTATATGCATGCACATCCTAATTCCTGTATAATCCTGAGTGGTTTACCTCTTAAAATAAACAGACTCTACCTTATGTCCTTACTGGATTACTGTGAGTAGGATGTTTACATAAAGGATATAGCTAAGTATTCACTGAACATAACAAGACTACGATTCATTCCCATGCATTAGAGCCCATTATAATTTGGTGGCTATATTTAAATAAACCAACATTTAACTATGCTGGCAATTACTATCTAAAGTTAATACTCTAATTGTGACCAATCCTTCCACTCCAGAGTCTGATTCATTGAAATGTTTATCTGCACTACCACTACCCATTTAGCGTAAATATGAAGATGAGAATTTTGCGTGAGTGAAAGAAAGCATAATTTATAGTCCAGGTGTATTAGATGCCAGTTTAGTAAACACTTGTATTTTCAGTTAATAATACTAATTACATTGTGCATTACTCTTCACATCAAGATCTAACCACAATCTAATAAACAACAGGACCCAAGTCTCATTGTCAGTCACTTATTTGGGAAGTGCAGAAGAGTTGCAAAATGGAAATAAATGTTTTAAACTTTTTTTGTACTGTCCTAATTGTGGGTTATATCCATGACATAAAGAAAAAATCCTGAAGTTGTGCTGACCTGAACCATGGTGAACCGCAAAAAGCAAGTGCCATTTCAGGCTGACACAGCACCACAAGACTGGAACTTACTGAGCCTGAGTGAGTAATGTCTGTGGAGAAAAAGAGATGGCTAAGGGGTGATCTAAGTGTTGTCTTTGATTACCTGTTGGGCACAGCGAAAGAACAAGAGATAACATGCACAAGTTGAGTCAGGGGAAATACTGAATGGGATATAAAGAAAAAACTCCTAACTGGAACAATAACCAGAGAGTTTACAGTGTCTTCAGTGTTGGATACCGTCAAAACTTGACACAATCAGACACAAAACCCCCAATCTAATTCTGAACATAGTCTTGCTTTGAGCAGGAGGTTGAGTTAGAACTTTCCAATCACATTTTTTTTTTCCCCCTATTAATTAAATATATTGATTTAGCTGTGATAAATTAGGAGCTAACAAAAAAAAAATAACAGGACATTATTGGCAAGTTCCTCCTGTTATTAAAACAAAAAAATCCTCCAAAACTTATTAATCTCTCTTAAAGCTAATTTTTCCTGAGGGTAAGAATTCCCTTACTGTACGTAAGAGCAGAAAGCAAACAAACGGGCAACAGGAGATACGGCACACTTTGGTCCTTGTAAAGCAGCTGGGGGCTACAGTGGAGCATAAATACTAATGCTTCTGCTTTAATGAGCAAAAGAGCTTTCCCTAAAAGACAGAGGACTGAAATGTAAAATGCATTGCAGTTTATGCACATTAGATATGTCAAATACAGGAATTCAGATGCAATTTTAGCCAGATTCTCAAACAGCATAATATATAGCAATATAGCTATGCAGATGTTAATCTACTAATCACATTTTCATTTGTTGTGCCCTCATATATTCACGACACAATCTCTTTTTAAGTAACAGCATTTATAAATCATGCAAACATGAACAGGCAGTAGTTCCTCCGGATTGATATTTTCTAAAATAGTCCTTTATGTATTACTGCTGTTTGCTCTTATTACGTGACCACATAAAAAATCCCTGTGAAAAATTTTCATGAGACAATGTGGTAAATGGCAAATAAAAGGAGCATAGGTAAACATCACCTTAATGGTGATTAAGTAACAATCTCAACACACTAAAAAAATCTGTGTCCTTTTGACTTCAGCACTCCCCAAATCTCACTCCAGCTGCTGGACAGCATGTGCACCACAGCCGTAAAGAACACAATGAGACTTAACAAACATGGTTTCACAGTCTATTTTGCAGAAGAATAGTCTGGAAGAAATAGTGAAGGTACTTACAGAGTTCAGAGTGTAATTTGTTGTGGCTATTTAAAAAACAAGGGAATGTTGATACAGAAAGACAAAAGAACTGCAGTGTTAAGAGTAACTCCTTTTCCTTTTATGGCCTGTTACTGCATGGCTGAACATTGCCACTTACTTTGTATTTTCAGAACATATTGAATTTAAGAAAACTCTTTTGTTCCATATGCAGCCCACATGCTGACACAGCATCTCATCTCTTATTGTTCTGCCTTAACTATTATCTGATATACTTGATGTGCTAAAAGATAAGAAGCACAAAGATTCCAGTTACCTTAGAGATACCAAAAGAAGAATCACTTAGCAAAAGAACAGCTGAGAAGAGACTGTTTCTGGCAGTTTCACTCTGGGGTGTGTGTTAGACCCACAAATGTCAGTTCGGAGCCCGTAAGTCAGGAGTCTTTGTTGGGGCTCTGCTGTGCACTGAATGATCTCACCCTCTCCTGACTCCCACACACCGAGGTATACAGGGAAGAGCAGGCTCAACCAGTCTTAAATTCCTCTGACAGTTCAGACTCCAGATAGGTTCTGTAGCAGTGGAAGCAGGGCTCATAGCAACACTTAGAGAGATATGTTTTGAAGGAACAGATTTACTCAAGGTTAATAAATGTTTCTACTGTCATTTTCCACGGATGGTAGTTCTCGTGATGAGCAAATCCTCACAATGGAAATCTGGCTCCTAAGGAAATTTTTAAAAGCTTGCAGGATCTGATAAGGCACAGCACTAGGCAGAAAGGACTGATTCCCATATAGTTCCCCTGAAAATTTCTGAGACAGAGGCTTCTCAAAATCTGAGCCCCCACAGCTCCAGCCTGGCCTAGAATAGATGTAATCAAGCTGCACTTCATCAGTATTGCCTCAACTTGATTTGTATCAACAATCTGAAGAAGCTCTCAAGATATCTTGTTCTTTCAAAGTCATTTAAAAATTAAATAAAATTTTGCTGTTTGATTTCCCCATGGGGAAGTAAGTTCCACGATTGTGGCAAAAAATGTGAAGTAGGTGACCTGATAAAAATCAAAACCTCTGACTTTTTGTTGGGAAATAGAATAGGACATGGGGTAAAATCGTCATTAAGATCCTAGCAGAAACTAGGAATCTCCATAGCCCTTCAAGTGATCATTTTACCTACTAAAAAGGAATTTTGAATGAATACATGGTATAAAAAAGCAAACTGCTAGAGAGTAAAAGCTCTTTTACCAAAAAAATATTGTACTGTGGTTCCGGGAGAGACGAGCATTCCTAGCTGGGTTCCTGAACAAAGGATATCAAATGAAGGCAGGAGGAAATAAAGCCTGATTCCATGTGATGCATGCCAACTGTGGTCTCATAAAGCCAAGAAATCTTGGAATGCTTTGAGTATGTAGTATTTTTAGAGCTCTAATAAGGCACACCTGAGCTCCTCTTTACCACATTTAAAGACATGTGCCACAGAAGCTAGATTTTGCTGTGCATTTTTGCCTATTCCAGTAACCTGTAATTAAAAAGCATTTATGTGGAGGAGAGCAGAGCACTCAGTTTGCCTGTTCAGATTCCTCTGAATTACTCCTACATACTGTTCCAAAGGGCATAACATATAGTAATGTTCTCAAATTATTCTTAAGTAATTTGGCTAAGAAGAGTAGATGACACTGCTATGTCTGCCTTGTTGAAATCAAATATTCTCGTATCTCCTACAGATGTTCTTCCTCAATTCCTTGACTTATTGGGGTGTATGTCTACACCAGCTGTCTTCCTTCAGCATCTCCAGAACTCTGAGCCAGAATGAGAAACAAACCTGTCTCTACTATTAGTAAGATTTATTTTCATTTTACCTAACTAAACAGTGCAATAAAAGAGAAAACAGTAAGAATTAAGTTCCTCCACACCAGACACACTAGCTACAATAACCCTACTGTCCACCCTGGTATGTGGGTATAGGCATCAAAAGCTACACTGCACACAGAGAAGTCAAAATGAGCTATGACAGCAAGAAGGAACTGAGGGACTGTTGGTTTCACTCCATCCAATTTATGTTCAGGAAGAGGTGATGTTACCCAGAAGCCAGATGCAGTCCCAGCAGTGCCAGAATAATCAGATCTCATATATACAGTATATGTGATCCAGAGATGGAATACAGGTAGCCAGTCATTTGGAACAGTCATGTGCCAAACAACACTAGTAGCACAATACTAGGGAAAAAAAGATGGAATCAAAATACACACAGTGTCATATCAAAACAAAGGAGGACTAGGAAAATGTTCAAATACTTCAAGTTTTACAGGAATCCGGTTACATTTTTATTAAAAATAATAATAATATAGAATTATATTAAAAGTAAATGCTGTCTGCTTTCAAGTCAAGGAATTTAGTTTGTATGTCATCCAGGAGTCAGTGTATTAGTACAGAACATGTATAATTATTCCTTCCCAGTCAGAGTTTGGGCTAGCACTTTCTGTACTAGCTGATCTCCTGTAATCTTTACAATTATTTTCTGCTAGAGTATATTGCAGTACTGATCCCTAAATACACACACTGGTTTTCTACTATGGCAACATCTTATTGCTGGCTTGAACTACTGAATGGGAGGCTACAGAAAAGACTGACACAGACTGTCCCTGAAGTGCCCAGTGACAAGAGTCAACACAGCAAATCTTGGTTAGAAACCAGATCAAGCTTCTTCAGCATGAACATGGTCAACCACTGGCACAGAGGTCTAGAGAGATTGTAGAATTTCCAACTTGAAGATACTCAAAAGTTGCCTGGAGAGCCCTGAACAACCTGATTTAGTCAGCCTTGCTTGGGGCAGGGGCTGGATGTTAAACCTGATGACTTTCAGAAGCCCTTTCCAACATAAATGACTCTGATTTTATAAAGATACACCTGCCCACTGTCATCATCTATAAGGGTAAAGCAAGCTTTTATAGTGTCTTTTATTCTGTTGTTTTCACACAGGCATTATTTTTTTTTTTTTTTTAAATATACATCCCATCACTTCTACAGCAGTCTACATGGTAAACTTCTTTCCTCAAGTAGGAAGGAACAAAGCACAATGATGAATTTGGGTTTTCTGTCAGGGCAAACAGGCACCTAAAGCAGAATTACTGCGGTAAAACAAGCAAAAATATCCAAGATAATAACATTGTGTGTGTGCCATGCGTTAAGCAACTGAAAGTAGAGACTCTAAGATTGATCAAATCCCCTAAAACTGAGATCTTGTAGTTCAGAGAAAGCTATTGCAACTAGTTAAAATTACAAACGGAGATAAAACTAACACAAAATCTTTCCCAAGTTTTCTGTCAGTGAAAACGCCAGTAATTTTGCTGCTGCTGCTGTTGTTGAAATAAAGATATCTCAGGAGCTCAAGAACACTGTGGGGGTGGATACAGAGAAAGTGGCAACCATAGACACAACTTCAAGCAAGCAGGTTCAAACTTTAATGACCTGTGTAGGAAGATAAATGAGACTTCAAGAGAAAACAGCACTGTTGGCATGAGGATGTTGTTAGGTGCAGCAGGCAGGCACCCTCAGTGCTGATAAATTGGTAACTGACAAAGAGCTACATTTTATAATGATGACTGTGTAAGGCATGATATATTTTTCCTACTAGTTCTTTGTCTTTCATCACATGTGTTTGATGAATCCTAAATTAATGTTGTGCTCTGTTTGAAATCAGAGAGGAAAAACAACAGGCACTTATCAATCACATTATTTTATCTCTCAATTATCCTTAATTTAATAATTGTATTATTTTCACTTCTGTTATAACTTTAAGGGCTTCCACTGCAAACGTTATTTTTTCAGGTGGTTTAGGTTACCAATAATTTTCAGTAAGAGTACTTTTCCATCTTTTTTTTCCTTTTTTTTTTTTTTTTTTTTTTTCTGAAAGCTCTTCTCTATATCATTATTTTGTCTAATCATCAGCCTTCCTGGAAATATTAATCATTATGTCTACTAGACTTTCAGAACAACCTGCGTCAAGTTTCTTTAAATTGCTTCTCTGTTTATTTTAGCCACAGTCTGAATAAAATTATTTGAATAAACAGGTCTGAAGCATATCCTGAATTGTACAGTTGGGATATGAACCCAAAATCCAACATAATTCCTGGCATTATAGTAATAGTATTTAGTAGAAAAAAGAATTGTATTAAATTATAAGTGCCTGTGGAAAGGAATTCTGTGCAGCTAGCTCTATTTTCCCTAGTAAAATGTATTTTATTATCCTTTGTTTCTTATACAAAAGAGCATGAGTGCTGTCTTGGAAGAACTATGAGAGTTTTGCCACGGCATTTTCTGGCTGATCATATACTCCATCATTTGCATGTCATTCAGAACTAGTCAGCTGAAACTACTGACTTACAGATAACATGATGTGAAATTTAATGACTTCATATTATGTGAAAGACGCAACAAGACTATAGAATATCTAGTACTTAATGTCCAACCCAGACTAAATACTACAGTGCTTTGTGGGATATGGAACCTGAATGATTAAATGACCTAGGTCCAATACATTCCAGTTTAGACCAGAACAGCAACCACTGTTTGGAAGCCCCAGAGCAAAGTTTCTAAACTCATTTTCCATTATTTCTTTGCAATATGTGGCATGAAACCCTTTATGCAAGCCGATCACAGACAGATGAACACCACCTTGATGTGGTCCTTACCTCTGCTCTATTTCAAACCTCCAAGAAAGTTTCTGTCTTACTGACTTCAGTTTTCATTTGGTCCTGTATTGAGCGAAGTGGTCTGATCTGAAACTTTGTATTCTGAAGACTCGTACATCCCTCTATCTCCACAGGAACAGAAGGTGTTAATGGAAGCACAGTTGTAGTTCTAGGAGCTCACAAAACTTACATAATTATTTTGGCGGCTGAGGGAACACACAAGGACATTTTGAGATATTGATAGATTAACATGGCTTGGCATGGAGAGTGCTTTGACTACTGGTCTGTGTTTGTGCAAGTGGCTCAGCCTGCTCTGTGCAAGGGATGGGCTGGACAGAGCTGTGGCAAGGACAGTCACACTTATTAAGCTTCAGCTATTGCCTGTAATTAAAAACCAACTGGCCTGCTATTTGTCTCATAAAGTAATGGCTACAGAAGTGCTGGCACTAGTAGCTCACTCAGTATTTACTGTTTCACATTTTGCAGGTTTAGAAAACAAAAGGCTTGGTTAGCTAAACAAAACCAGTGTAAGAAATAGGCCAATATATTCTGAATAACAACAGCATTAAACCAGTTTAGTTGAAATACAGAATAGTTTCACTTTGCTCATTGAGTGTTATTGAATTTTTGGCATGGGAAAATAAAAAAAAAAAAGAGCAGATGGTGAAAGAAATAAATTAAGCTGCTGGTGATGGAATACAATATCACACTGAATTATAAAGCATGATGAACAGAAATCCCGTTAAATAGGCTCTTACACTCAGTATAAGAGGTTCATATTGTTGAAGTTCATATCTGATTATTTTGGTTTATACTCTATTTTTTTTAGAGCTTTTATTTTCAGTACAGATCCCAACATGAATTTGAAACAGAAATCCAAGGCAATGTAAAAGAGATGCAAAGGTGCCCTTCTCACAATCTTCACCCACAAGCTAGACGTTCTAGTAATGTTCTAAAATGTATACTATTGTAAAATCAATCAAAAACGTTATACTTTTCTTTTTTAAGATTCCTTACTCCTTACCATAGATTTGAAGGTCTATGTGTGTATATGGCTGAAGCCTTAACTACATTTTCCAATCCTTCCAGTTTTAATAAAAAATGTTCTCTTTGTCTTAAGATCTTGCTTTGTTTATATCTTTAGAATTTGTGAACAATAAACTGTTACTGTTAAAAATCAATACATTTAAGAAAAAAGTGTAAGATGTGTTCATGTGAATGAGTAGCCAAGAACTGCTGTGCAAGCTACTCCTATTTTCAGAAGTAAAAATTAAAATGCCAAACTCTGTCCTGGTAAAGAGATATATAACTTTTCAGGAATTCACAATTTAATTCTTTAGTAATAATGTTTCTATTTTTTTAATGTGATCTGATCTGCACTTAGGTCACAGGCACTTTGGCACTTCATCAATTGTGGTAGAGAGGTTTAATTTTCAGATATTGAAAATTCTTTGGCTTCACAATGCTCTCCTCTTTCTTTAACTTTGTGTTCCCCCAAACCGCAGCACTATGTGGTAAAGAGAGTCTAATATCAGTGCAGTTGCCTCAAGAGAATTTTAGTTATGTTAGTGAAGACAAATCCTCTGTAATGTCTATCATTATCATTTATTATTAAAAATATCAATACTTTTCATCCTTCAGCCTCCAGACATGGTTCAAAGATGATCTGGTAGCACTAGCTCCATTTAACAGTTGAAACCTGAAGTTTAATTTGGTTTTGAAGGTACAAATCATGGTTTGGGACTCAGCTCCTCTTCCTGAAAACTGAAGCCTTGCACTCCATTTCTGAGAGCCTGCTGCTTTAACCTCTATGGAAAACTCTTACTGTCAAGCCCATACACTACTTTTGCACTTGCTTTTGATAGAGATATGGGAAACCCAGTGTCTGGTTTCACTTTATTATTCACTTTACAATATCGGGCCATATTCCTAAGGTTTACACTACCCATTTCTACTTTTTAAAAATTATTTTATTACAGGAACTATTTAGAAAAACTATGTCACATCTATAGGAATATTTTAGGCCTGTATCTCTTATTACAAATCACCGGCGCCCTATTTTGCTTCTTGCTGCTTTTCGTCATCTCATGCCCCACAGGGATGAGGTGATCAATGTCAGTCCATTTGTATTGCTAGCCCTGACCATTAGCCAACACCTACTTCATCAGACACCACCAACAGATACAGGATAACTGGAGTAATTTCCAAAACTCTGGGCCCAGTATGCCTGTTCATAGAAAGAATAGTAGAAGGATTTCCTCATTGTTGAGCATTTTGTATGTCAGAAACATCCTGACAGCTTGAGCATCTTGGTAACCTCATGGTTGATCTTTGAGTACATTTTGCAGCTGCACCAAATGCAGCTGGCATAACGCCACACATTTCCTGGGAGTTCTGTGATCACAGGGAATATCGTAACATGCCTATATACATTTCCTACCAAGCATGACAGACTAACAGCTAGGGTAATTTTCTACCCCTCATGCAAGAAAATATAATGTTCACTGCATACGCAGGATCTTAACTTTGGCTTGAGTGGATCCTGAATCAAACTGCTTTCCCAGACCACTGTAATATTCAGGTTTCTTCTTGCAGCCCTGTCTGGAACCCTTGCGACCTTCATATTCATCTTATTTGTCCAGCAAAGAAATGAATAGTCACAATCCATAACAGAGATTCACGCTGGGGAGCTCCTCTAACAAAGGCAGCTGATTAAAGACAGGGCATCTGGGTTATGCAGTGCAAACACTTCTACCTTCAGTACATATCTGGTGCCACTGTCTCTGATTGACCAAATATGACCTTGACCCAAACCCAGAATGGGGACAGAAATAGCCCCCCACATTCTAGGGGAAAATGTGATGAATTCATCTGGGGCAGCAACAGCAGGAGAAAACAAACACCCACTGGTACAACATAATTACAGTTGAGAAGTAGGGGATGGTAGTAATTAACAATTAAGAAACTTCTGTACTGAATAAAATTTGTAAAACCTTCAGTTCTTGAGTTAGAAAGCATCCCATATCTGAGTTCTCTGACAATTACATATCAAAATGTGTTAGACTCTGAAAGGATACTGTCTGTGCATCATCCTTGGAAAATGCTAGACAACATTAGCACCTTGCCAGATCTCTCTGATGAACACAGTGAGATGATATCACCTGAAAGTCTCTCAGGTAAATAATTAAGAAGACGAGACAGAAAATTCTTATTTGAGATGCAAATAGAATCTCATGGCAAGAGAGCCCTCTGATGCAGTGAAGTGAAAAATATCAGAGAACTGGTATGGCCTACTTCAGGTGAGTGAAACCTACTACAGTAAGTAAAAGAAACTATTACAAAAGAAAAAACTTTAGGTCATATGTTTCAAAGTCTGAAAAGTTTGGCTTGGATTTCTGGCAAAAGGCTCAAGATTCTTTTTTTATTTTATTCTTTTTTTGTTTCTATCTCTCTCTAGTATCCAGGAGACATTGCAATATAATGCACTTGCAATATTTTTATCTTACTTTATAATTTATATATATATCAGAATATACACATGCATACATACACTAGAAGGTACAGAGATTACTGGGACATCTGATTAAAAGTGATCTATGAACTATGGACATGATTTTAAAAATGTATAGTGTGGGGCAAAGATGAGAAGAACACATAACTTTTAAAGGATGAATGAACAATATTATTTTGATATGGTTTGTCTTTCAAACGACAGTACTTTCAAAGGTGCTAAACATCCAACACTTCTGCTGACAAGCTACCTTTGAAAAATGGAAGTTCAGAGCTGCTTTTGAAAAATCAAAGGGTATAGATAAAACTGAATATAATTTGAAATCAGTCAATCAAAGAATCTAAAAGTTCATTATCACTTTGTCCTGACTTTGCTTAGAAGAATTGTAAAGAGAGCTGCATAGGCAGGATGGCAGAGACAAAACCGAGCAGTAATTGGCAAGGAGTCAGGGATGTTCAGCTGTACAGGAACATGGTTACTTTACACTTTCTTCTATAACATGGATTGGATCATAATGGTGGGGAGAATATAAAAAAGGGAGGAAGAGCTGGTACAGATGTATTCTGGAACAGAACTGTGCAGGATACAGCTCCCATTCCCATCAGAAATGCCCTTGTAATCTCTTGCTAGGCTTGAAATTATTTAGAGTGGATGTTGTCTTGATGCCTTCTTTAAATTAGATCCCTGGTCATGTTTGGTTTGGAAAAGTGCAATATACTGATGCTTTTTTATGATTACAGAAGAGAATTTAAAGATCTGATTTGCTGAAAATAAATAAATACAGAAATTCTCAGAGTTTATTTTCTATCTTTAGATCTCAACTGCTTTTTGTCTGCTTTCAATCTCTGTAGCATCTGCTAATGTTCCTTACGTTTACTCCTTGTAATTAAAACAGATCGATAATTTCTTTTTTTTTAGTTTTGGTTGAGTTCAGTTTGTCTTCTTTAGTTTTTGCCTGTTCAAGATGTGAATAACTCAGGACTGATGTGGTTGTGTCCTTTTCCCATGTCTCCCAAGGAGTCACAGTATGACCTTGGCATGACCATTATTTCGACAGCGTCTCAGCTCCCAGCCTACCTGAGGGCTGACTTGTTAAATGGACTGTCAGGTTCTCCACACAGAAACATTGTTTTGCATTGTACAGTGGCATCCAGCCTTCATGGGGAGATTTAACTTCTTCTGACATTCAAATAAGAGCACAGAAGTATCTCAATGAGTGGAAAACTGACCAAAGCAAAATTAATATGATCTCTAAAAGGTGTAACAGACACTCAGAGCATTGTCTTCCCTAACGTCAATAAATTTTCTCCTCATACTAATCTACTTCTGCTTATAATATTATCTGTTTTGTGCTAGAGAGGTCTCCAAACTATTGCCTTGGCAACCAATAAACATTAATCCATGTGAGATTTTCCTCTTGAAATACTTTCTATATTCGAAACATTATGTAGGAGGTAAATTGCACTGGAACTGGAAAAGATGTGCTGATGATTTCACATTTTTTCTGGATTTTGCTACTAAATACAGTCCTGGATATTTCTTGTGTAGAAGAAATTTGCCAGCAGTCCAATGGAAAAGGCTCCACTGGCGATGCTTGGACTGTACGTTGATCTGCCCCAGCAGACTTGCAGCATCCTGAGCAGTCAAATGACAGACAGAGTGACACAACACAGTTCACTCCAGGCCCGAGGCAGTTTGTGTAACACCAGGTCCTACACTGCTTTATGTTACCATTCTTAATTTTCAGCTGTCACACACACATAATAGCTCAGTTTCAGGGGACCAAACCAAGGGCTGCGTTTAGCTGGCAAGTGAATGTGCAAAAATTGGCACTTGCATCATTCCCGTATGTTAAAGCACTTTCCAGCTTGCATAGCTGCTGATGTATCACCTAAAAGATTTTGTCAGAAAGCCCAGGCAAGCAAAACATTGTCACACCTTGGGCTGTCCCTGCAGGTAAGGCAAGCTCTTGAGGTTGAGCTCAGAAAGAGAAGGCATGTTAGAACATTAGCTATAAATAAAGACTGTGGCCTGGTTTGCAAGGCACCAAAATCAATAGGAAAATTTTTACTGAATTTAATAGGCTTCAGATTGCACCTCTAAAGAACAATACGGAGGATTTGAATCTCATCCAGAACCTCAAATGGACCAAGACAGAGGCATAACCAGTTTAAAGGACTGATCAAAGTCCACTGATGCTTTTCCAAAAGCTTGGAACAAGTGTCACAGAATGCAGAACAGTAATCCAGGCAGGAGGTGACACAGGTTTAGGAAGCCTGGGATGAGGCCACATCCTAATGCTCCTGCACAAAGCACACTTGAAAGCTCAGTTTCGTGAAGAATATTTTGTTCATAACTGCAAACACTTTGTAGCATTTGTCAATGTGAAATAACACATTGCTCGGGTCTCTGAAGACATGATGTGAACCATAATGTGTGTTATTTCAAAATAACACATAACTTGTCACTTATTATTACTGTAATAATCTGTATTTGAATGAATCAACAATGGAAATGCGTACTTACTGCAAGGAAGGAGCAGCTCTAGCACAGGAGAAATTCTGATTTTGTATTCCTTATGGAAAATAATGGAAACCTTTTGTAAATAAGGACCATTGTTCCAGACTTACCTCCTGAAGAAAGGTTAAGCCCCTAAGAATGAGTAGATGGTTTCCTTAACATTCAAACTTGGCGTGGGATTACCTTTTCAGAACTGTTTTCTATGCCTAGTAACATTCACATATTCATCTATGCCAGAGCCTAGAGGACTGCACAGCTTGTTTTGGAAAACAGTCATTCTTCTTGTGTGACACCTGGAAGTCCCCTGATAATCTATAGTGTTCCAGTCGACTGATATGACAAACTACACCTAAACCACAGATTAAAATTAAAAATTAAAAAAAAAAAAGGAAAGGAAGAGAATGCACTAACAAAGTGTTTCAGCACCAATCAGAATGAAATGGGAACTGCTTCTCCTCACCAGAAATGTAAGACAAACATATCTCTTCATATTGGAATGAATGTATGTGTGTAACAAACTTGAATAATTTTGCAGCCTTTACATCCAGAGAATTGCATAACATGAAAAAGACATGTAGGGGAAAAATTTTAAGATGGAAAATTGTCAGCTTTTGCATTTTACATGTAGTGGCATTATCACTTAAAGAATCTTCAAGACAGGAGAAAAAGTGACCTTTTTAACTAAAAACACATTTTTTTTTCCTGCCCCTGAAAGGAGTAGGTTCCTAAAGACATTCACTCAGTGGCAAAAACAATGCAGTCAGAAAGGTATCAGGCAATGAAACTAAGTTAAGTTGCTAAAGTAACTAAATTTCTTGGATTTGTGAAATTAATCTGATTATACTGTTAGGGAATTTTCAAAGTTTTTTTTAAACTGAATTTTATTTTTTTAGATTTCTTTATGCCACAAAGCAAGAGTTATTTTCTTAGCGCTCAGATGTTTGTTTGAGCCTTGAACTAAATACTTCTGTTATTTATCAGTTGTACTACTTGTTCTGAAGAGTCCAGATAGAATTTCATTGCGCAAAAGCATAGTCCTTGCCTTCAAAACACATGCAATGTCACTGAAAATAAAACAGTGTACAAAAAGCCTGTATAGACTGGAAGCTGAAGCACAGGGATATCGTCTGACATTACTTAAAATGTTTGTGTAAGATCCTGGAACTGAAGAACATCTATCCATTCACACATTTAGCCACAAGAGCAATCATCCTGGCATTATTAACATCCTTGAAACATGAAGGCGAACACATATCTCAACTTATCAATGTCTTAAAAGATTTATTCTTTAAAATTAGAGCAAATGTTCTGTTAAGCACACTATAACCAATAACAATACTCATTTTTAAAATAACGTATTAAATTATATCAAAGAGTAAGACATAATTTTTTAATGCTGTTTTAGCTGCAATAAATGTTGAGAACTATGTTTTGACATTAACACATAGCTGAACGTGTCAAGCTGGTTTGGAGCTTCACAACTCACATAGAAGCTTTACAAAGCACTGCTTCTCTGTGACAACACAGTTTCATAGCAGGAATAAGGAAAGCTGAGAAAAGTAAGGAATTTTTTGTCTCAAGGGAAATTACAATATTCCAACATCTGTTTTCAAATTAAGTCAAATAGTCAAAATGCTGAACTTCTCAGAGTGACAACTTACAGGAAAAAAAATTCAGGAATGTGTGACTTTTGCTTTTTATAATTTTATCTATGTTTGTTCTGGTCAGGGTGTCCAGCTTCCTCAGGTTGTAGCAGGAAAAAATACACTCTGCAGTTCAGCCATGGCCAGATCATATCCCAGAATCAAGAAGCCTGGAAATGCTTCTGGGTGTATCCTGTCTCACATGGCACCCTCTGAGCCTGAACTGCACCTTATACAAGTGATAAACCTGCCCCATCCCTGATTTGGACCTGTTGGCCAGGATTTGAGACAGAGCTGTATGTTTTTTGCTATCCTGCTATCATATAAACCTTATGCTGATCTCTCAAAGATTTTAATGGGAGTTAACTGTCCTGTTCAGAAAAGAATGGGCAAGAAAGCAGGAAAACCACACAAAGCTTTCACAAACCCTGCTGCTACCCTGAACACACAGAGGTTAATATCAGATGAATATAATATTATGTGCCTTAGATCAGCACCACAGTCCAAAGAAATGTTTTCATTTGGATAGAACTGGTGGAAAATTTGGATTAAATGGAAACTTCCTTTTTCACTGACAATTCATTTTGATGAAAAACGCCTGCCTAATCCTTGTAATACACAACCAGACAGTCCCGTAAGGCAAATTCCCTGCCAGGTTGCTTCACTGCTTTGCCATTGCAGCTCCAACTTATCTGCCAGCTCCGACCTGGGGAGCCAGTTGTGGTGGTGAACAGTGTGAACTGGTCAGTCACTTGTTTCACACACACCACAGATCAATTCCTGTATGATAGTGCTTTTCCATTTACCACATATGCTGAACTGCATTTGACCTGGTGGTGAAAGGTTTCATTTACCATTACAGTCACTTCAGCTGTGCAGTCTTCAGTCTGTACGCTGATTTATGGATGGATGGATTTGCATATGGCAAACATCCACACAGCTTTATAAGTTCACATTTATGCCAATAAATGTAAGGTCAGGGCTATGATCCTAGTATGAGTAATGTTTTTATTAGAAATAGCTCTCCTTGGGGTTTTTGTTGTTGTGAGTTTTGTTTTGTACTGTTTTTTTCAATGCACGTAAGGATAACATTCCAATACAATCCCAGTTTAAGACATATGGACACTGCTGAAGAAAAAAACCCTTTATTTCTTCTTTTTACTCTTTCCTCCCTTCTCTCTTTCCTCTTCTTTCTAGATTTTTCTTCTTTCTTTCTTTCTTTGGTCTTGCAATTGCTCTTTAGCAGGTGTACATGGGGATCATCTTGTCTCTAGGTGCAGGACCGAGCACACATCTTGAACTTAGGGCAAAATGTCCAAACTGATCTTGGAGATGGGAATATCAGAACAGGGCTATCCAGCCAGACCAAAAGTCAGCCTAATGCAGAAGGCACTCTAATACTGAAGACCAGCCACAGATGATTAAGGAAAGAACATGAGGACAAGAGAAGACATAATTCCTGGCAGCCCTTAAGTCAAAGCTGGAGAAAACTGTGCTGGGTTTTCAGGTGAGGGGTTTTAGTTTTGTTTAGGTTTTTTGCTGCTGTTTTTTGGAGTTGGACTTGTTTGTTTAATCTTTGGTTTGGTTTGATTTTTTGGGGTTTTTTTAGGGGAGTGGTTTAATAGTATTTGATCTCCTTCATTTCTGGCTTAATTAACTGCCTACTGCACAAGGCTCATGGCTGGGTGTCTACAGTATCAACACTGCTAACACCCCTTATAAATTCTAAAATGCTCCGGTTTTCAGAGATTTTTACAGTAAGCAAGCTGTCAGTCTTGCCACAATGTATCTTCATTAACACTGCCTTGATGAAACATCATGACAAATATTCATTCAGTCTTTGTTTCCTGGTATGATCAAAGATCCACCTCCCACCCACATTCTGTAACAGATTTAGGAATGCAAGACCTTTCATGCTTAAATCACTCACTATGCAACACAAACGTTTATACCCACTGAAACACGAAACACATCATTCATTATTTTGAAACTTAATTATGAACTAGACATTTACATCGAGAAGGAGCTAAAAATAACTTGCAGCCGGGTGTGGTGTAATTTTGCACTGTCTGTGGATCTGGGCCAAGTATGGGCGTGTAAACAGCTTCATATTTGTATACATTACATAGGTAAATGCATGCATGCACCTAAGGATATTTCCAGAGTTCAGAATTTGGTAAGTTTCTTCCCTCTGCTTGGCACCACAGAGAGATAGGCTGAGCCTAGCCAGACCCAAAAAATCCCTTTTGCAAGAGCAGCAAAGTGGGAGAGAGCTTCTGGTCTCAGTAGGACAAAAGAGGAGCAGGAAGGAGTTTCTCACGATGCATTTACACTGCACATACCCTGGTGGTGTACTCCATCACCCCACTGGGATGGCAGTTTTTTACAGATGTCTGGCAGTCACATGTCCTTTAATTAGCACTTGAACAGGCTCAGGGGCTTCCTTCCAGCACGTGGCCTTTATATACGAATCTCTTGTACGTATGGTACTACATAATGCAATTTCTGCCTTCCAACATCATCCATGGCCAGTACTGGAGAAGTGTAGGATGCCTCTGTTCCAAGACACCATAGACTTACTCATGAGCTACTCTGTGGGTTGTTCACTGATTGCTAACACAATTTAAGTAACAGCTCCTATTAATTAAATTGATGCCCCTTACAGCCTACTGAAGGACTTCACAGCCAACTGCACCATGATCAGAAGTTGTGTAAATGTGTTTCCTATTGGATTCTATGCCACAAATGGTTTCCGCTGCTATTTTTAATAGAAAACATTATTTTTGCTTCCTTCTTTAAATGTATACCTATCATAAAACGTGAAAAATTTTATTGCCTCACCACCCTCTACTGCATTTGAGACTTTCTGCATTTCCTTAACATGTGACACAGGCCACAATAAATTCGCGGGTAATAGAAGTGTCTGCACAAGTGGCTACATCTGAGTGGCTGCAATCTGAGATTCCTCTTGCTGTTTTGCAAGGAGCACTGAGAGCCCATTGACAAGAAGTCTGGGGTGAGGGAGCACATGGCCCCGTGCTGGCTGTCCCACTTTGTCAGACCGGTGTTTGAAAAGGAGCAGGGATTCCTTGCTCAGTTGCTAGCGTTCGCAGCTATTTGGAGTGGCAGGAAAACAGCTCTGGAGTCTCCTGCTGTGGGGAGACCTCCTGGGCTCTCTCCAACAAGCTCTTGTGAGAAGTAGCCAGTAGCAACTTTCACTCAAAGTGCCTGGAGCCATAGCTACAATAAATAAGTAATACTCCAGTAAAGGATAAAAGTTTCCACAATGCTGTGCCCTTTTTTGATGGATTTGGAATGGTTATTGAAACAGAACTGCTGCATTGTGGAAATCATATTCCAATACTGTGGTATTACTTTATCAAAAGTTACTGTGCTTAAACCAGCAGAACTGCCTAATGTGTGCTGCATGTACAGTCACACAGATGGGCTTCTGCACAGAGGGTTTAATGGAAAGACCTGTTAACAGGGAAAATGGGACAGGGCTTGGATAAGATATGACATTCCTTTGCTCAAAAACTCAGTTTAAAATTGCCTGGCCATTCAAAAACTCTGATCATATTTCATATTAATACTCAAATATCTACCAGACTAAGGCTCTTTCATAGTGACTTTAACTGATGTTTTGTCCCACCAAACATGAGGATACAATGAACCACAGCAAGGCACGGAATGCTCCTCTTGTGATAGAGCACAGCGGAAACATGGGATAAGACGGATCAAGAGGGATTATTACTGAATGAAAACTTTCATTTGAGTAGAACTACATTTTGAACAGTTTTTGCATCATTTCTTCCCATTAAATGGGCAGAGCTCAAAAATTTCAAGTGATCCCTACAATTGCTTGGGTTTGTTGGTTGGTTATTTTCTAAGTGAAGAATAACTTGCATAACCTCTCAAAAAGGGCACTTCACACCACAAGTGCCAGGTACATTGAAATCAAAAGGACCACTCATGTGAGTAGGAGTTTGTAAGATCACTCTTTTTCTGTTGTTGTTTTTAATCTCCTGGTAAATACCAAGACAAATCACATTTCATTACAGGAATATTAGTGTGATAGGGCAAATCCCAGAGCCTTTGAATAATTGCCCTTTGTAAATTTAGTGAATTAAATTGCATTTAACTTTGTGGTTTTTTGGAACCATGTAACCAGATCAAATTAGTGCACAGAAGGTTTGTGAGAAAGAAGGAGTGTGCTGTAAATGATTACAGGGGTGACATGAATTATTTTCTGAAATACGGAGGTTGAACGAAATACTTCATGTTATTTCAAGGTATGTAGATGAAGACTACAAAACAGTATCAGGGTAATTATATTGGTAAACTACAGCAACAGTCCTATGCTATCCATTATTAAGGGGTAGGTACATAACCCGTATCAGTTTTGGAGGTGAACTTTACTTTGGAAACATTTTCTAGTCCTTGTGCCTGCCTAATCACAGGGTTTGGAGCTGTTTCAGGCATAAAGGGCTTAGTAAATCATTGTCTCTCCATATATACACATGCCAATTCTATCTAAGCAGATATGAGGCATAATAAAATATGTAGAAAACTGTCTGACTCAGAGCCTATTAAGATTTTGTTTTACTCTGTGTTCCTCTTTTTTTTTACTGTTTACTTTTACTTTTTCACCTTTTTGGATACATGAAGAACTGTATATTTTGAAGGACACATTTGGTTTTAAACTACAACATTCAGCTTTATCTAGCTTAGCATGTACTGAAGTACAGCAGCAGAACAGAACGGTGAAATGCAGGGCAGTTTGTAAGGAAGATTAAAGTGATGATTTTTTGGGGTGCCTCTTGGGTCAGATACTGACATAATACAGAATAATACTCAAATCCTTTACATTTCTTTCACTCCTATCACACTTATCTGCCAGATTTTCAATGAGGGTCTACATGTGCTTACTGCTTAGATCTTGTGCTTTTTTCCTTTTTTTTTTCCCCCTTCACTGGGGGAGAAGGAAAAGTGGCTTTTTTAGCTTATCTTTTATGAAATATTAAAAGAAGAAGAAAATGTATAGTACTTGGAGACCTGATATTTCTTTTTAAGATTCATTTTTCCCCAAGTGGTCATTATTAGAGTAGATCTATTTAAGGTGTGGGAGTTTCCATACCAGTGAAGAGGTTAAAGTTTTATGGTGCTGCTTTTCATAGTACTTTGAAATGCAATGCTCTTTGCCAGGAGCTAGCTAGAGAATTATTTACATATCCCCCTTCCTACCTCAGCTGACCATTCACATGCAAATGGGAACTTTGACAGCTCCTCCACACATTTATGAAACCCAATGATCTGTCCATTTTTCAACTCAGAAGGAAAGATATGACAATGCCTTAGAATAAAGGCCTGCCAGACTCCAGATTAGTTTCTTATTCTGCAATACCGAATATGGAAAAAAAAAAAAAAATCCAGCTTTATTGGAATGGACAATTTGGGGAGCACAGTGAATGCCTATTAGTCCTAAAATAAGTATTGATTTCTTAGAGACCATCTCGGGGACAGTAAGTATAAAACATATTTGAAAAGCATAGCTGACTTAAGCTGTTGGTTTTTCCTCCTATGGTCACCCAGAACCCAAAAAATAATTTGGCCCCTCAAAACCTGAGTTTTAGAATAGGTTCAAGTTATTGCACTGTGGGCACCATGACACTCAGGGAAGGAAAATGAAAGCAGACATTTAAGCTGGCCCTTACAGTTAAACTCTTTGAGGAAACTTGACTTGTACCACTGAGCACAGTGGCTCCCAGAACAGTTCACCTCTACATTTCAGAAGGAGGTCCACAGTCTGGCCCTGCACATGCAAGCAGTTGCCTCTTAAACCCTGGTGTCCAAGAGATCTGACTGGGCAGCTCAGCTCAGGACAAAACTGTGCTTTCATGGTGATTATCAAAAATCATTGCTATTCTACCC
This sequence comes from Callaeas wilsoni, assembly GCA_013398955.1. Taxonomy (NCBI): domain Eukaryota; kingdom Metazoa; phylum Chordata; class Aves; order Passeriformes; family Callaeidae; genus Callaeas; species Callaeas wilsoni. Next base: position 185,037 of record VWPU01006194.1, read on the forward strand.
TCTCGCCAATTGCTACTTTTAAAGGAAAACTGGTCTTAAGACTTGTCTTTTCTGGTGTGCTCTCAGTGTCTTATAACCAGAAACAAGTACACATTTCCTTGTCTAGAAAGCTGTATTTCACCTCTCCTCATACAATTTACATACATTGATCACTTCCATATGTCTGGCATAAGGTAAAATAGTTTCTATGCATAGTAATGAGGGTGAACCTACAGTGAGACAAAATTCAGCATTTATCATATTCCTACATGCTGGTAGAAAAAAAATTTTAAGAGAGTGGCAGTTATGAGAAATGACCTTAAGGGGCTGTTTATGGTCTCAGCTAAGGAAATTGTATTAAAAAGCTACAAGTTGCATTGCTCAGTCATGTCCTCATTCCCTTTGGTAAAATGTCAATTAGCAGAATCAGGGGTCTAAACATGCAGCACTGCACTCACAGTTATGATGTTACATTTGGTTTACAGCAGAATAGCTCATGACTGCTTAAAATTTCTAATATAGAATAATAATACACATGACACTTGACATTTGTCTCTCTGAAAACATATGAAAAAGTCTTCTGACACCAGTAAATAGGATCCTTTTCATTGCTCTCAACTGGTCTGTTTGCCAGCCTCAAGAACTGAACTTGGCTCTTCTAGCACCTGCAAGACTGTAAGAAAACTAGGTAGCATGTGGTCAAGTAAGACACCATAGTTTAACATGTCAAACAACCAACTTGTGTCTGAAATTCAAAAGTACATCAAAATCACACAAAAACTTGTATTTTCCCTGTATTTCTTAATTAATGGCATGAAAACGGTTAGCTTATTATAGAAAAGGAATGCTACTCAAAACGACAATTACATCACGTAAGTGGCATGAGGAAGTACAAAAGCAAAGAAAAACATTCCTTGAGATAATTCACTGAAGATAATATTTAAATGCTGCATTTGAGGTATGTGGAATATATGAAACACCAATTTTATTTTCTTAGGCCAGGCTGACAAAGGGAACAGGTGTTTTCTTATTTTAGGAATGAGGATGTGAATCTTTCTGAGATGCAAAATTCTACTTATGAATTTATTACAGCAGTTTATCCTCATTATTAGGTCTGAACTAGGGCTGTCAAGCAGCAGTTTTTCAGTGACTGAGTCACAAATGATAGAAAATTATAACTGACTCAACTGATTACTGAATACTTCCCCAAGTGTCTAGGAAAAGTTGCCCTCATCCTGGAGAAGGTTGTGGAACATTTGAGGTATGGAAACTCAGAAAAAAAGGATATGTGCACAAAGAAAGAGAAAGTTTTTGTCCAGAGTCTCTTGAGAAGGAAACATACTTGAAGGAGCCAGGGAGTGTTAAGCACCAGTGGCTTGGTAAGGTATGTTCGGACTGAGTAGAAAGAGATAAATTGCCCCAAGTGAGGTTTAGTTTTGTCTGATAAGCATGAGAAAAAAAAAATACTACTTTTTATTCCCTCTTAATTTTAAAATATGATTATCAGCCATGACAAAAATAAATCCTAGCCTAAACTCAGAGAAATAGGCCAGAATCTCACAAGCACTCACACACCATTGGTAGACAACACTGCAAAGAATAAACACAAAGGCTCTTCTCCAGAGCCATCTGTAATCAGCTTCACAGTGTGCTTAGTGTGAAATAGAGGTGGATACTCCAAAAAAACATTTTGAAGGGTTCTTGTATAAAATTGTCTGGAATATCCAAATAGAATTAAATTAGATATGCTTTCTGGATAATAGGGATGTGTTCCATGTCACAGGCATACACGGCAGTGAATATTACTATTATAATCACTTTAAAGTACCTGTAAGGCCTTTCTATGTTGGTCAAAAATAAGTTCTGCCTGAACTTTGAATACACACATTAATGGGATTATTCTGAGAGTAGGATACCGCTCTGAATAAGCATGGCAAGTCTCTGACCTCCAGCAATTCCTCATGAAATCACTTAATACCACTTTACAGGTGAAGAAGCTGACAGAGAAGAGCCAAGGAATTAATAGGATTTCATATTTATGGTACTTTCTTTGATTCTTTTTACAGTACCGAGTTCCTGTGTATCCTCGGCTGTGGTGGTGGGTTTCTGTTAATGTCTAACTTCCATTTGTAGGTGATGTAGGTGAGATTAACAAAACTTTCCTGATTTATGAGTATTGTCCAGTAAAGAAGTGAGTCACAATGCAAGTTTAAAGAATGATGAAACAATTAAAATTGTAAAAGGATGCAAGAAAAGGAAGTAGAATATCCAGTAGATTCCCATTACAGATGAGAAAAAAACCTGAAAAATTAGAATTAGAAATTTATGTAATTTTTGATCTCAGTACTACAGGCTGCAGAGAAAAGCAAAATTTTCAACATATAACACTGTTGTTAAGACTTTACTTCATAACACTCCTTTAAAATGAGCTATGAAGAATTTATTTCAATTTTAACAAATACCTAAATCTTTTCACTTGAGATGAAATCTCGCCTCCCCGTTTGTTGCTGGTCAGTTTTTACGGCTAGAGTACAAACAACTAGGATTACACATTTGGAACAAAAACATAGACTGAGGTTTACCATACTGATAACCCAACAGCCAACATCCTGGAAATATTGCTTTGCTGATGTCTGTGACCCTGCAGAGAAGTGTCAACTAGAGCTCTTTGAAAATGTCATCACACCTTCCTGTACAACTGAATACACACTTAGTCTTGGTGGGTGGACTGACACTTCTTGGGAGAGCAGCAATTCAGAATGAAGAGATTTCTTAACGGTGCAATTTGCAGGTACCTCAGGAATACATTTATGTTGTTGTCTACAAGGCCATCAGAGCAAGAAGTTTTGATAGAGCCATTCATCTGCCGTAGTATAAGTGAATAGGGGGAAAATGCAGTCTTGAACATAAAGTGGTTTTTTCCCAGATCCCCAGACATTGTTTCTGCTGTCCCTCCTATCACTTGACAGGAACTGGATTTATCATATAGGCCTAGCAGGATGGAGATCTTGGAAAGGACCTGGTGTGGTGGAGAGGAGACCAAGTTGGCCTACAGGTATTACAGAGCAACACTCATCATTACTGATATGACCTTTGTTGTGCTTTGAGAAAAAGAGCTTCTTCAGGAGTCAGAACCACTTCAGACTGCACAATCATGCAAAAGTAATGAAGCTGCACTGGGAAATCCATGAAAGAAGCACAAGTAACATTAACATCCTGAAATCACCATTTCTTCTTAAGAGACCTCATTCTGTGCCTTGGCCACACGTGGGATCTGTGTCTAGCAAAGGAGAGTTATTGCCATTCCAGCATCAGCTGGAGATGAAGGCTGTACCCTGCACTCTCTGAAGCTCTTTTGGATGCTTGTGAGCTGTATTTATCATGTGATTCCTCTAGAAAAGGCCGCCAATACATCTCCCTTTAAATGCAGCTCTAAATCCTTTAAATTATCTCACAGAGCTTTTTTGTGTCCTTTTCTCGTACAAGGCTGGAATTTCAAAAGGAGCCAAGAGGGGCCAACATGAGCTTTGCTTCATTAGAGTGAGGAGTAAAGGAGAGCTTTCTTTTTCCTCCTTCCACAAGTTAGATGAAAGCAAGTAACTACTTCATTCCTCAGATTGTTCCCCGCAAGATCCAACTTTGCATGAAAATATTTATAAGAGATGAGAATTTTATTTGACTGCTCACTTCTAAAGTTTCTGCAACATCCAGCTGGAGAGATAAGCAGGCAGCCCAATAAATGTCAAACAACTTTAAAACATTAGAAGAATGGCAAAAACTTCTGACTTTACTGTGTTTGGCTATCAAACAGCAAAGGATGAAAACTAGATGTGACACAAAGTAGACTAGAGCTCACGTATTTCACGGATTGCTGTAGATATGTCTAGTTCAAGGGAGAATCTGTAATCCCCAAAGGGAGAAAACAATCTCCCAAACTGTAAATCTATTTAAAATTTTTAGAAATTAATAAATTAGGTTTCATCTCACTCTCACTATTGAAATAGTTCAGCTGAAAAAGTATAGACTCGGGGTCAAGACACCTGTCCTTCGAGTTGCACATATAGACACACGGATTTTTATTTGCAGACTATGCTCTATGAAATTGAGTCTTGAATTTGTTTTTCTCTTTAAAGTGCAGAAACATTCAGAAGATAATGGAACTGGCCAGGGGATAGCTTATTGAAAGCTCTAAATGATTAAGCCATTAAATTAGCAAAGCTCTGCAGCCCCAGACAGTCACTTCCAGCATGTGTCACTGGATTTGGGATGAGCTTATTAAGGAGGAGAGACATGGGAAACATGAGAAGCAAATTAGGTAATTGTTTTAAGATATGAAGAATGTAGCAGTACTGTTTATTTCTTGCTATGCAAATTTGGTGCAAATTTAGACAGTCACAGGTGACCCTCAAGAACACAGATACTGAGGTCGTACACATGTTTAATCAGCTCAATTTTTACACAGCTTTAAATACTCATTTAGGCAGAGACAGTTTCTTAAATTAGGAAGCTTTGGATCAGAATACAGCGTAAGTTCTTCTGTAGCAGTTAATTAGTACCTTCTTTTGGTACATTCCCAGAGAGAAAGAAACGAAATAAGTGAACAAGAAGCTTAATTCCTGTTACAGTCAATGACAAATGATGAGCACCCTTAAAGTCTCATTCAGTCTGCCTAACCCAAGATAAGCTCTCTGGAGGTACCTCTCCTTCCCCTGACAGTGAAAAGAGCCTAATGTGGCTGACTGTGTCAGTCACAAAGAAAGAGAAAGACACCACAGAGAACCTCCTGTGGTGAAGGAGAAAGGTTACAACACTCTTAAGATTTCTGATGCTCTCAACAGCTGTGGCCATCCTTTTCTCTCTTGTATATTCAGACACTATCCCACTTGGAAAAAATAGGAAAAGTCAAGTAAAAGTACTATCTCCACAGTTATTCTCACTATCCACAGCTGTTACTGGAAGAGAGCAGCTAACCTATATGAAGGCTGTATGTGGGAGGACCGTGAACTTGCAGACATTCCTGAAGGGAGCTTTAATCCTGCAAGGGAAGGAATTCGCTGAGTCGCCCACCAGCACAACAGCAGCAACAATTTTTACGTGTAACCTTAACTAACAAGAGCACCATAACAGGCTACAGTACCTCCATTTAAAAGTTTGACATAGAGCTCCCAGGGTCCACCCTACACATTTGCTTAAAAATAAGTGTGTGGGAGCCTGAAAACAATTTTACCCTTTTTAGCTTTCAAACAACTGGAAAATGTCACAACCATTGACACCACTTAGAAGGATTTGTTTTCTTCTCAGTCACTTAGGCACTGCCTCAGGTGAAGATGTGATTTTGCTTCAGATTGAACTGGGGTCAACTCAGGCTCCAGCTGATGAAGAAAATGTAGAAAATACTGGAACAACTTTGTATTGCAGGCGCTTCCATTGTAGAGCTCCCATTATAGTGTTCCAGGTATGCACATGAGGGAAAAGTTTGTGGGCCAGAGGAAGTAAATAAAGATTCTCTAACAGCAGCTGTGGGCATTAAAGGCCATATGCAGAATCAGTGATTAAGCAAAACAAAACCATATTAAAAGGATCACAGTATAGCAATGCATTAAATTAAAACTGAAAAACACTTCCAAGAAAAAAGAATGAGTTAAAAATACAAATAATTTTGTGGTTTCTTTTCAGGTGGGAACCCCATGGAAATGCTTTCTGTGCGTACAGAGTCGCATGCAGGACAGATTATAAAAAATAACTCATTTACATTGTAACAACCTGCTATGACTGGGTTTATTATTTTAAACACTGTTTTGCTAAATATTATGGAATAAGTATACACCTGACTAAACCCTAAGCAAATAGATAGGTACCTCAGTCCCGATCAAAAGCTTCAAGCACAGAAGTGAATTTTAAGGCAGACTTCACGTATCAGAAGATTCACTGAGCTCAGTGTAACTATGGATATTTAAATTCCCCACTAGGTCAGAGTTTTAAAGATGCTGTTACAAACAATACAAGTAAGTGCTGCACACCTTGTCTGCAGCAAAAGAGTAGAGTTTCCATGGCTGTCAATACAGCACCTTCCATGAATAATTCAGTCATTTGCAAACCCTACAGTAAAAATAATTATAGAGAACGCCAGCTTCTCAGAAAACGGAGGCTCTGTAATTCAGAAACCACTTTTTCCACTGGAATTAAATGGGAAAGTTGGAAATGCAAAATGAGAATGCTGGGCTAGGTTTTCACTCTCCTTGTTCCAATTACACTGCCTGTCTCAGGCCCTAATGAGCTAGCTGAAAATTTCCCTATATAGGCAAGATCTGAGCTTAGGCACTTCCTTCATCAGCTTCTCCCTCCTGTCAGCCTGTGAGCTGTCAGAGCCAGGCAGGGTAGTCCTACCACCTCCCTGAGAGTTCCCAGGTCTTGGGAAGACCCCAACCAACCAGTGATAGAAAGACCAACCCACAGATCTTCCCTGAAAAACTCATTATTCTGGGGCAAAAAAACAAAGCGGAAGTGGCTGTGGCTGCATCTGGTATCTTCACTGTCCCACCGCCTCCTGCGCTGACTGAGCTGTGAGGCCCGAGAGCACTGGAGCTGTGCAGAAATTTTGTGACAAATGGTGGAAGGTAAAGATGCAAATGTTCCTGATTTATCTTCCTTCGCAGTCTTCTTCCTAAGTCAGGGCTCTCCCTTGCTCTCTCCCTTTCAGGCATGTCAGAAAGGTTTTTAAGCAGATACCTTGAAATCTGAGACAAACTCCAATACTGGTCCCAGCTCAAGAGAAACAGGCTCCCTCGCCAATATTTCTCTCCCCATTTCCTTTTCCCACTTTGTCCTGTTTTCCCAATGTTTGCGGAGGTATTGAATTGTGAGTTATAAAGTTTGATGGAAACGAAAAACCACAATCAAACCCACCAGCAGGTCATCAACTACAACCAGACTGGGTCAACAAACTACAAGCCAGGTATCATATTTACATTAGTGTACATACAGGTAATTCAGTGTGGTGCCATTACTCCTCATCGCCCCATGTGGGACAGATTGAAAGAGACAGAAGTTTTGCCATTGCTTTCACTAGGGCCAGGATTTCATCTGGATAAAAATCCATGCTATAAAATTGTAAATCAGCTGCACATCAAGGATGGAGTAGTTGTCACTATCACTGCAACTTTAAACAAGACACTTACTTTTAATATGGCTTGAATTGAAGCCAGGGAGTAATAGAACTAAAGCTGTGTGCAATGCTTTTCCACTTACTTTTTCTCAAGTAATATGTATCCAATTGAGCAACAATAACAAAGGAGAACCACACATGTACTCTTGCAAAACATACTTCCAGCATTTAGTAATTTTCAGTAGACAAATAAGACATGACAGATGGATTTGAGAAAGTTGGGTTGACAAGATTTACTCATGTGGAGGCAAAAATCAGGGTTGCTTTATGAAAAAAATCTGCAAATCAAGGAATTGTTAATGGAAACTCTTTCACTGGAATTATTTGTTTATATTTAAAGGGTACTGTAGCTGGTTCCATCTCTGTTTGTGCTGTTACCTCCCCATACAGAGGACAGCAAAAGAAAATACGAAACAATAAATGATACAAGAAATCCATCTGGGGTTAAGGCTATATTTATTGTTTTAAACTTTGCACACTCAACTTGATCACCATCTTTCTGAGAACTCTGTGCTCAATAGGAGTTTCCTGAACAGAATCTGTGACCTGGTGACACAATATAGCGACTTACAACCAACATCAGAATTGAAGTCAACGAGATCAGACAAAACACAACAAAAACAAAAAAAAAGGCAAGAACAAAGCCCCCCACACTCTTTAAGGGAAGATTCTTTTACTTTTGATATATTAACAATGACGTTTCTTGTTACTCTACAACAAGGACACAAAGTCTTTGAAGGACACAAAAAGAGGAGCTCAGTGGTTGAAGAGCTCAACTGAGCTTTCAGTTTTATGGCTGGTTTTACCACATTTAGGCTATGATCCAGCACTTAGTGACTTCAATGAACTTTGGATCAGGCTTTTAATCATATTAATTCCTTTCGACTGAAATAGGGAGATGAGTATCATCTGAGTAAAACCTTTCCAATCCATGTACAAAGATGAAAATGCTTGGAAACTTTATAAAGCACAGAGCAAAACCCAGAAGCTACTAAACAGGAGCTTCACGACAGATTTCAGATGGACAAGGATTTCCCTACTGCTCTCCTCAAATTTCCTTTCTTTAATATGCCAGCAGAATCAAGGTGATATAAACCAAATAACCAGAACTCTGTTTCACAATAAACAGAAAGAACCTTTCCAGATCACAGATGTGGCCTTAACGTATGCATTTATACACTTTCTCTGCGACTTCCTATCCATACCATGCCCTGTAGGATGCTTCTCATCTTCTGTAAGACTGAGCAACAAAAAGTTAAGAGGAAGTAAGAACAGGAGCTCACCAAAACTTCTGTCCAACAACCGGGGAAATGGCAGAGCTAATACCGGGCCTTTGAAAGCTAGTGACCATAGGAAATCAAGGTTGGCAGGGATTTAACCCTTCATGACTCATTTTGCTAACTTTTAAAGTAAATGCCTGAGCTTTTTAACCATGTTTGACATCTAATTAGTCGAGACAAACAAGAAGTTAAAATACATCCTTGATTTTCTTTTGAAATAAAGCACCGACAATTAGCTCCAAGGTATTTGTTTAGACAAACAACAAGCACACGTCTTAAAAGAAAGCACAATGACTGTCACAGAAAAGTGAAGTCACCTGGGTCATTCTTTTCAGCCTGCATGTTTGGGGGTTTTTTCCCAATATCGTAAGTTTATTTTACTCAACCACATCTCTTCATGGAGATGAGAAATGGGTAAGTAACTGAGTAGCTTCTTTTTCTACTTGCAAGCAGTTTAAATAGAGATGAATCACTTGGTATCACGTAGTCACATGGCGGTGAAGTATATCCAGAGAGATAAGTATTAGCATGTGAGGTATTCTGTCAGTGCCTAAAAGACATACTTTCAATACCCACAGCGTTTAAGGATGTTCCTACGCAAGGTGTTAACATTGATCTGTGCACTGAGTACTGTGCTGGAAGAGAATTTGTCTGGAAAAGCACCAGCTGACAAGGCTTAGTCTTCCCTGACTAATAATGATATCCCCATACCTGGGGATCAATGCAGCAGCACTCTCCTATTGACCTGGCCAAGCATTTACATCGGTACTTAACATTAAGCATGTGAGCAGTCCGATCTGATTTTTAGAGTTACATATGTTTGAAGTCAAATACGTGAATCAAAGGCTACAGTGTGAATTCCTGTAAGTCTTCAGACTTCAACTTGCTTTGGATTAACTACGCATTTACTGTCTTCACTAGATAGGAAACAGGGTTGCTCACCATTTGAACTCATTCTCATTGCACAGTGATCCACCAAGTATAAAACAGTTTTGCTGTTCAGCTTAGTTTCCTGTTTTGCTCATATAGAACTGACCATATAGCAAAGTTTGATATCTGACATTTTAAGAAATGAAAATGAGACTCTTTATCCCAGCAAGAGCAGAACTGGAAAACAACCAATCGGCAGAGCAGCAGAATATTTTTTAAAGGGTCTATAGGTACAGCACCAGTGAGGTGGGAAAAAAAAAGAGAAAAAAAAAGAGAAAAAGAAAACCACCATCAGTCACATTTGGCCACTCTTTGAGATTAGTTTCTGTGCATTTAACCAATATGAGCAGGGGTAGCAGACTTGAGCCATGGATAAACTTTAAAAGGGTGAAAAAAATAAACAATAACCAATTAGCCATTAAACTCCTTTTACGAGATATTTATATAGCATTTATGCTTCTATATACTAATCTGAGTTTCAGTATGATTGTAGAAGTTTGGAAGCAATTAAGAGTTTTTAATGAGTTTTTTGACATGACATGTAGTTACAGTAGAAGCCTTCTTTAGACTCCATTACTCAAAAGAATCAATTTTGTGTTAAATACAAATGTTTTTTCTCATTAACAGATTCTGAATGCCTTAAACTGTTCTTTTCATTCATATATTTTCAAGTTTAAATACACACAAATATGCACATATGTGTTCTTTAAGAAAACCCAGCACATGTATTTATTTCACACAGCGCATCCAAGTTTTGCAGGTGCTTAATTCTTTTTTTCATCTGGAGTGTGAAAATGACGCCTGCCCTGTATCAGAGAGGACTTTCCCCCCTTTCATTTGCAGCATGAGAAAGATGAAAAAAAAAGGAAAACGTATTTCTACTGGCAAGAGATATATTGACACTCTGCTGTAAACTGAGATTGACATCTATGACCAGGCATGCACACACATGTTCTCTTTTTCCCTCTGTAGAAGCAGTGTGTTATTTTTCCTCTCTCCTTTCAGAACCGTAGTCGCTGCTCCTTCTCTCAGCCTTCAATAATCTGAGAATTATGAGGAGGCAGCTCTTCAGAGAGATGTGTATGTGCCTAGGTGTACAGCTCTCTGTTAAAAAAAAAATACTCTACAGCTCTTACATTTTAAACTTCTTTCCCAGTTGTACATTCTCCAGATTTAATGAATCCTTCTGAAAATGTACTTAGAGTGGAACTATGCTGATAAAGAGAAGAGCCTGTCTACTTCACTGTTCTCCTTTAATAGTGGCACTATTATACAAAAGTTAATTACTGACAACTGCAGTGTGAGTGGCATTGCAAAATTTCAAACGTAAACGTAATCTCACAGCTCTCTTTCTTCAGTTACACCTTCCCTGTGATCTCTAATGACACACATCAGACTACACCGAACACAACCCTGGTTCAAATAAATCGCACTGCATTAAACATCCATAGGCAGCATTTTCTGGTGCCTAGCAGTCCTCTCCTCCTTTTCTGGACTGATCTGTTCCTTTCAGTTTATAGTTTCTTGGCAAACCCACCATCTACTGCTTATGTTAGGCATCTGATTGTCAGATTTGTACAAACTGAATATTCATGACTTGAAAATTAACCACTTCATGCCTAACATATAAAATAAAAAAATACATAAGTCTTCATCTATTCCATGATGTTTAAAGCAGATCTGGAATTGTGGCTGCACTGCATGCCCAGCACGAGGGAGATGAGCTGGGTGGCCAAACACGACTCATGGTTTTGAAGAGTAAAGTCCGGTGAAATAGCACAAGACTGAAAAATGCTCTAACAGGGATCAGCACGATCCGGAATCCTCGTCCGCAACCGCAACTAACTCTTCTTTGTCTAGGTTTAAACTGCCTGGTACCGACGGCAGCACGGAGGGGCTTTTTAAGTAAATGTTTTCAGAAATTTCTCCTAATGTCAATTTCCCTTTTGGAAGATAAGGAAAAGCAGTAAGGAAGGTGAGGAAGGTGAGGAAGGTGAGGAGGGAGGGAGCGACGGGGCAAGGAGGAGAGAGGTTCGGAGGAAAACCGAGAATAAGAAAGAACAACAGACTTACCTTTATACGATAATTTGAGCCTTGGCACATTATTCTTCACATGCTGGCAGTTGACTCTTCCTGCTAGTAATACTCCCAAGGAAAGCAAGGCAATCCCCCTGAGCCAGCCCATGCTGCAGCAGCCACTGTAGGGTCCCCGCCAGCCGCAGCCGTGGCGCTCCCCGTCCTGCCGGGCGCCGCCGGGGAACTTCAGGCAACCTGGGGAGCGGAGGTAACAGGTGATGGGGGTGGGCTCCGCTCCGCGCCCGCCGCGCCCCGACGCCGCCGCCGCTGCCGCCCCGGCCCCCCGCTCGCCGCC